>NW_019168377.1:0-21931 GCF_002303985.1 Durio zibethinus
ATATAATAATATTATGAAAATTAATAATTAAGAGATTTAAAAAATAAATTTGTTTGCCAAACTAGTTCAAATAATTAAGGCTATATGAATAATTATCTCTTTCAGATCATTATGACCTTTTGCTTTGTCATAAAACAAATGTTTTTGTTTGTATAAGCTTGTTCAGAACAAATAATATTAATTTATTAATATTTTGAAAATTAATGAGAGATTTAAAAAATAAATCTATTTACCAAACCAATTCAATTAGTTATAATAATTTGAACAATTATTTATTTCAAATCATTATGACCATTTGTTTTGTCATAAAATAGTTTTTTTCTATTGATGTAGTCTTATTTGGACTAAAATAATGCTAATTAATTATTATTCTAAAAATTAATAAGTAACATATTTAAAAATGAATCTGTTGGCTTGACCAGTGCAAATAGTTTTAACTATTTGAACAATTATCGATTTCAAATCATTATGACCTTTTGTTTTGTCACAAAACAATTATTTTATTCCTACAAGCTTATTTGGAAATAACATAATTATAAATTTATTAATATTCTAAAATTAATAAGAGATTTAAAAACTGAATCTATTTAATCGAACAAGTTTCAAATAGTTATGACTATTTGAGTGATTACCTTTTTCAAATTGCGATAACCTTTTATTTTGTTATAAAATATTTTTTCTATTCATACAAGCTTATTTCAATTAAAATAATGCAAATTTATTAATATTCAAACAATTAATAAGTAAAAGATTTAAAAAATAACTCTATTTACTGAATAATTCAAATAGATATGACTATTTGAACAATTATTTATTTCAAATCATTATGATTTTGTTTTGTCAAAAACAAATTTTTTTGTTCATATAAGCTTATTTGGATTTAAATCATATTAATTTATTAATATTTTGATAATTAATAAGTAAAAGATTTTAAAAATAAATATGTTTAGCGAACAAGTTCAAATAGTCATAACTATTTGAATAATTATCTATTTCAAATCATTATAAACATTTTTGTTTCATCATAAAACAATTGTATTTGTTAATATAGGCTTATTCAAAATAAAATAATACTAATTTATTAATATTCCAAAAATTAATGAGCAAGAGATTTAAAAATGAATCTATTTACCAAAAATGTTTGAATAGTTAATGACTATTTGAACAATTTTCTATTTCAAATTATTATGACATTTTGTTTTGTCATAAAATAATTGTTTCTATTCATATAAACTTGTTCCAAATAAAATAATATAAATTTATTAATATTCCATAAAATTAATAATTAAAAGTTTAAAAAATAAATCTATTTTTTGAACAAATTCAAATAGTTATGACTATTTGAACTATTATCTATGACAAAACAAAATCATAGTTTTGAATACATTTGTATGAACATAAATCTATTTTTTGAACAAATTCAAATAGTTATGACATTTTGTTTTGTCATAAACCAATTGTTTCTGTTCATACAAATGTATTCAAAATAAAATAATGCTAGTTTATTAATATTCCAAAAATTAATAAGATTTGAAAAAAATAAATCCGTTTACCGAGCAAGTTTAAAATAGTTATTATGTCTATTTGAAAATTTATTTATTTCAAATAGTTATGATCTTTTGTATTGTCATAAAATAATTATTTCTATTCATCTCAAGGTTTATTCGAAATAAAAGAATACTAATTTATTAATATTTTGAAATTAGTAGGTAGGAGATTTCAAAGTAAATCTATTTACCAAATAAGTTCAAAAAGTCATGTCCATTTGAATAATTATCTATTTCAAATCGTTATAAATCTTTTGTTTTTTAATAAAACAATTGTTTCTGTTCATGCAAAATTATTTAGAATAAAATAATACTAATCTATTAAATATTTTAATAATTAATAGAAGATTTAAAAACTAAATTTGTTTACCAAAATGGTTTAAATAGTTATGACATGTGAGCAATTATCTAAATTGATTTATTACAAAACAAAAAGTCACAATGATTTAAAATAAATAATTATTCAAATACTTATGACTATTTGAACCTATTTGATAAATATATTTATTTTTTAAATCTTTTATTTATTATTTGTCAAAATATTAATGAATTAATATTTTTTTAATTCGAATAAGCTTGTATGAATAGAAACAATTATTTTATAACAAAACAAAAGGTCATAACAATTTGAAATAAAATAATTGTTCAAATAGTCATAAAGATTTGAACTTGTTCAGTAAACAGATTTATTTTTTAGATCTTTTATTTATTAATTGTCTTAATATTAATAATTTATATTATTTTATTCGAAATAAGCATGCATGAATAGAAAAATTCATTTATGAACAAAACAAAAGGTTATAGCGATTCAAATAGATAATTATTCAAATAGTCATAATTATTTAAACTTGTTTGTGAATAGATTTATTTTTAAATCTCTTAATTATTAATTTTTAGATTATTAATAACTTAGTATTATTTTATTTTTAATAAGCTTATATGAACCGCAATAATTTTTTATGAGAAACAAAGGTCATAACGATTTGAAATAGATAATTATTCAAATAGTCATGAGTATTTGATCTAGTTCGATAACCATATTTATTTTTTAAAAATTTAAACTTATTAATTGTTGAAATATTAATAAATTAGTATTATTTTAAACTAAATAAGCTTGTATGAACATAAACTATTGTTTTATAACATAACAAAAAGTCATAACAATTTGAAACAAATAATTGTTCCAATAGTCATAACTATTTGAACTGGTTTAATAAACAGATTTATTTTATAAATATCTTATTAATTTTTGAAATATTAATAGATTAATATTCATTTATTCTGAACAAACTTATATAAACAAAAACATTTGTTTTATGACAAAACAAAAGGTCATAGCAATTTGGAAAAGATAATTGTTTAAATAGTTACAATTATTTGAACTATTTAGGTAAACAAAATTATTTTTTAAATCTCTTACATATTAATTTTTTAATATGAATAAATTCATTGTATTTTATTCTAAATAAGCTAGTATGAATTGAAAAAATTATTTTATGAGAAAACAAAAATGATTTGAAATAGATAACAGTTCATATAGTTTAACTATTTGAATTAGTTTGGCAAACAAATTTATTTTTTAAATCTCTTAGTTATTAATTTTTGGAATATTTTTATATTAGTATTATTTTATTTCAAATAAGCTTGTATGAACAAAAATAATTGTTTTAAGACAAAACAAAAGGTTATAACTATTTGAAGTATACAATTATTCAAATCGTCATAACTATTTAAACAGGTTTGGTAAATAAATTTATTTTTTTAAATCTCTTGCTTATTAATTTTTGAGAGATTAATAAATTACTATTATTTTATTCTGAATAAACTTGTATAATAAAAATAGTTGTCATATAACTAAACAAAAGGTAATAATGATTTGAAATAGATAATTGTTGAAATGGCCACAATTATTTGAACTGATTTGGTAAACAGATTCACTTTTTAAATCACAATTAATTTTGGAATATTAATAAATTAGTATTATTTTATTTTGAATAAGCTTGTATGAATTGAAACAATTGTTTTATGACAAAACAAAAGGTCATAATGATTTTAAATAGACAATTACTCAAATAATCGTAACTATTTAAATTTATTCGGTAAACTAATTTATTTTTTTAAACTCTTACTTATTAATTTTGAAATATTAAGAAATTAGTATTATTTTATTTTGGATAGGCTTTTATGAACTGAAACAATTGTTTTATATCAAAACAAAAGGTCATAATGATTTTACATAAATAATTGCTCAATAATCATCACTATTTTAACTTGTTGGATAAACAGATTTATTTTTTAAAATCTTTTCCTTATTAATTTTTTTTAATGTAAATAAATTTAGAATATTTTATTGCAAATAAGATTGTAAGATATGAAACAAATATTTTCTAACTAAACAAAAGGTTAGAACGATTTAAAATAAATAATTATTTCAATAGTTTTAACTATTTGAACTGGTTTAGCAACACATTTATTTTTTAAAATCTCTTACTTATTAATTTTTGGAATATTATTAAATTAGTATTATTTTTAAACAAATAAGCTCGATGAGTAGAAACAATTGTTTTATGACAAAACAAATATCTTAACAATTTGAGATTGATAATTGCTCATATAGTCATAATTATTTGAACTGGTTTGGTAAGTAGATTTATTTTTTAAATCTCTTATTAATTTTTGAAATATTAATAAATTAAATATTATTTTATTTTGAATAAGCTTCTACGATAAAAAACAATTGTTTCATGACAAAATAAAAGGTCATAATGATTTGAAATAGATAATCATTCATATAGTCTTACTATTTGAAATGCTTCAACAATTAGATTTATTTTTTAATTTTTTTGGTTATTAAGTTTTGAAATATTATTAAATTAGTATTATTTTATTTCGAATAAAATAGTATGAATAGAACCAATTGTTTGATGACAAAATAAAAGGTTATAATGATTTGAAATAGACAATTATTCAAATAGTCAAAACTATTTGAAATGGTTTGGTAAACAGTTTTAGTTTTTAAATCTCTTACTTATTAATTTTCTAAATATTAATAAAAAGTTAGAATGATTTGAAATAAATAATTATTCTAATAGTCTTAACTATTTAAACTAATTCAGCAAATACATTTATTTTTTAAATCTTTCACTAATTTTTAGAATATTATTAAATTAGTATTATTTTTATCCGAATAAACTTGCATGATAAAAAATAATTTTTTTATGAGAAAACGAAGATCATAATGATTTGAGATTAATATTTGTTCAAATAGTCATAACTATTTGAACTAGCTCAGAAAACAACTTTAGTTTTAAATCTCTTACTTATTAATTTTTGAAATATTAATAAAGTAGTATTATTTTATTTCGAATAAGTTTTTGTGAAATGAAACAATTGTTTTATGACAAAACAAAAGGTCATAATGACTTTAAATAGATAATTGTTCAAATAGTCAAATCTATTTGAACTTGTTTTATAAATAGATTTATTTTATTTAAATCTCTTACTCATGAATTTTTTGAATGTTAATAAATTACTATTAATTTATTCTGAAAAGCTTGTATGAACTGAAATAATTGTTTTATGACAAAACAAAAGGTAGGAATGATTTAAAATAGATAATTGTTCTAATTTTTAGACAAAACAAAAGATTCATTTTTTAATTCGCTACTTATTAATTTTTAGAATATTAATAAATTAATATTATTTTATTCCAAATAAAATTGTATCAATAGAAACAATTATTTCATGACAAAATAAATGGTCATCAAGATTTGAAACAAATAATTTTCAAATTGTTATAACTAATTAAACTGGGTTGGTAATCAGATTTATATTTAAATCTCTTAATAATTTTTAAATATTAATAAATTAATATTATTTTATTCCAAATAAACTTATATGAATGAAAACATTTGTTTTATGACAAAACAAAAGGTCATAACAATTTGAAATAGATAATTATTCAAATCGCCTTTACTATTTGAACTGGTTTGGTAAACAAATTTATCTTTTAAATCTCTTAGTTATTAATTTTCATAATATTATTAGATTAGTATTATTTTATTTCGAATAAGCTTTTATGAACATAAATAATTGTTTTATGACAAAACAAAAGGTTATAACAATTTGAAATATATAATTGTTCAAATAGTCATAACTATTTGAACTAGTTCGCTAAATAGATTTATTTTTTAAATCTCCTACTAATTAATTTTTGAAATATTAATAAATTAGTATTATTTTATTTTGAATAGGCTTATATGATGAAACAATTATTTTATGATAAAACAAAATTTCATAACAATTTGAAATAGATAATTATTCAAATGGCCATAATTATTTGAACTGATTCGATAAATTGATTTATTTTTAAATCTCCAACTTCTCAAATTTTGAAATATTAATAAAGTAATGTTATTTTATTTTGAATAAGCTTTTATTTTTTTATTTTGAACAAACTTATATGAATAAAAACATTTATTTTATAGCAACACAAAAGGTCATAATGATTTAAATAGATAATTGTTCAAATAGTCATAATTATTTAAATTGGTTAGGCAAATAGAATTATTTTTTAAATCTCTTACATATTAATTTTTGAAATATGAATAAATTCATATTATTTTATTCTTAATAAGTTAGTATGAATTGAAAAATTGTTTTATGGCAAAACAAAAATGATTTACAATAGATAACTGTTCGTATAGTCTTAACTATTTGAACTAGTTTGGTAGATAAATTTATTTTTTAAATCTCTTAGTTATTAATTTTTGGAATATTATTTATATTAGTATTATTTTATTTCGAATAAACTTACATGCATATAAATAATTGTTTTATGATAGAACAAAAGGTTATAATGATTTGAAGTATACAGTTATTCAAATAATTATAACTATTTAAACTAATTCAGAAACATATTTATTTTGTAAATCTCTTACATATTAATTTTTGAAAGATTAATAAATTAGTATTATTTTATTTCAAATAAACTTGTATGATAAAAAACAATTGTTATATGACCAAACAAAAGGTAATAATGATTTGAAATAGATAATTATTGAAATGACCATAATTATTTGAACTAATATGGTAAACAGATTCACTTTTTGAATCACTTAATTACTAATTTTTGGAATATTAATAAATTAGTATTATTTTATTTTGAATAAACTTGTATGAACTGAAACAATTGTTTTGTGACAAAACAAAAAATCATAATGATTTTCAATGGACAATTGTTCAAATAGTCATAACTATTTGAATTTGTTCGGTAAAAATATTTTTTAAAACTCTTGTTTATTAATTTTTGAAATATTAAAAAATTAGTATTCTTTTATTTTGGATAAGCTTTTATGAACTAAAACAATTATTTTATGTCAAAACAAAAGGTCATAATGATTTTAAATTATTTAATTGTTCAAATAGTCATAATTATTTGAATTTATTCAATAAACGGATTTATTTTTTCAAATCTTTTACTTATTAATTTTTTAAATGTTAATATATTTAGATTATTTTATTCCAAATAAGCATGTAAGATATGAAACAAATATTTTATGACTAAACAAAAGGTTAGAACCATTTGAAATAGATAGTTGTTCTAATAATTTTAACTATTTGAACTAATTCGACAAATAAATTTCTTTTTTGAATCTCTTATTAATTTTTGAAATATTATTAAATTAGTATTATTTTTAACTAAATAAGCTCCTATGATAAGAAATAATTGTTTGATGATAAAACAAAGATCTTAATAATTTGAGGCTGATAATTGTTCAAATAGTCATAACTATTTGAACTGATTTAATAAACATATATTTTTTTTCAAATCTCTTACTTATTAATTTTTGAAATATTAAAAAATAGTATTATTTTATTTTGAATATGCTTGTATGATCAAAAACAATTATTTTATGACAAAACGAAAGGTCATAATAATTTGAAATAGATAATCGTTCAAATGGTCATAATTATTTTAATTGATTCGGTAAAAAATTTTATTTTTTTAATTTCTTACTTATTATTTTTGGAAATATTAATAAATTAGTATTATTTTATTCCATCTAAGCTTGTATTAACTTAAATAATTATTTTATGACAAATCAAAAGGTAAACAAATTTATTTTTTAAATCTCTTTCTCATTAATTTTCTAAATGCTAATAAATTATTATTAATTTATTCTAAATAAACTTGTATGAACTAGAATAGTTTTTTTATAACTAAACAAAAGGTCAGAATGATTTTAAATAAATAATTGTTCTAATAGTCTTAACCAATTGAACTAATTTGGTAAATAAAATTATTTTTTAAATCTCTTATTAATTTTCAAAATATTATTACATGAGTATTATTTTAATCAGAATAAGCTTGTATGAACAAAATAATTGTTTACAACAAAAGAAAAGGTCATAACGATTTAAAATAGATAATCATTCATATCATCCTAACTATTCTAATTGGTTTGACATTAGATTTATTTTTTAATTTTCTTGGTTATTAAGTTTCAAAATAGTATTAAATTAGTAATTATTTTATTCTGAATAAAATAATACGAACAAAACCAATTTTTTTGATGACAAAATAAAAGGTTAAAACAATTTAAAATAGATAATTATTTAAATAGTCAAAACTATTCGAAATGGTTTTGTAAACAGATTTACTTTTTAAATTTCTTACTAATTAATTTTTTAAATATTAATAAATTAGTATTATTTTATTTTGAACAAACTTATCTTAACAAAAAAATTGTTTTATGACAAACAAAGAGTAATAATGAGTTGAAATAAATAATTGTTCAAAAAGTTTAATTATTTGAACTGGTTCGATAAATAAAATTATTTTCTAAATCTTACTTATAATTTTTAAAGTATTAATAAATTAGTTTTATCCTATTCCAAATATGCTTGTATGAGATGAAATAAATTGTTTTATGATAAACAAAAAGGTCATAACAATTTGAAATAAATAATTGCTCATATAGTCTTAACTGTTTGAACAAAAGGTCTAATAATTTGAAAAAATAATTGCTCATATAGTCTTAACTATTTGAACAAAAGATCAAACAATTTGAAATAAATAAATATTAATAAATTAGTATTATTTTATTCTAAATAAGCTTGTATGAACTGAAATAATTATTATATGACTAAACAAAACATCGAAATGATTTGAAATGGATAATTATCCTAATAGTCTTAACTGTTTGAGCTGATTAAGCAAACACTTTGTTAGCTTTATAGGTTAGGTGGTGATCCAAGAGTGGGGTGAATTGGATCTCTCCAAATTCTTTCCAAATAATGATTTCAATATAGTTGAATGGAAATTAAGACAATAAGCACTTTTGATGAAAATATAATGCAAACAATAACAATTAATGAACTTAAAATCAAATATGAACAACAATAAATTATAAGGAGATAGGGATAGAGAAATCAAACACAATGATTTATAGAGGTTCGTTCTTCTCCATAAGGCACCTACGTCCCTTTGTCTTGGTTGTCCACACCAAGGCTTCAATCCACTAATTGAAAGAAAAATTCTTACAAAGATAACAAACCTATCTTGTACTAAATCTCTATCTTTTTTTCAGGCTTAGATATCAACATCTCCCCTTACAATATCAAGAGGATACCTCACATCTTGTTCTCTTCCACCCTTGTATATCAAGGTAAATTTGCAAAACAATAGAATAACCTCTCTAACCGCTAAGTGTTTACTAAGTTAAGTACAAAGAAATGATGAATGACACAAATATAATTTGGATACAATAAAGACAAGATATGGACTTTGGAGCTCTAAAAACTTCTTGATTCTTTGAGACGAACTGAAATATGTCTTGTTGGCTTTTGCTCTCTTGATTCATCAAATATTCTTGGTGTGTAGGAGTGGCCCATTTTATAGAGAAAATTGGAAGAGGTAGCCGTTGGAAAGTGTTTAGGAGAAAAAAATAGCCGTTGGAAGCTTAAGAACATGTACTAAATAAATCTTTTTCAAAATCTTGATCAAGTTTCTTTAGCTTTAATGCTTTGTCATTTCAAAATAAGGATCAATTCAAGGCTAACAATCTCCCCCTTTTTTATATGAAAAAACTTAAAGATAATTTGCTTGATGAAAAACTTTCTTTGAAACATTTAGGATTTTGAAAAAACATTTTAGAAAACTCCCCTTAAACAATGCATGGCAAAACTCCCCTCAATTTGTGCATCCTAATCCAATGGCAAAACTCCCCTCAATTTATGCATCCTAATCTAACACTACTTAACAAACATATGCTAGTCAATATATGAAATAAGAACAATCAAACATATGCATGTCAAGCACAAGCAAATTTGTTTGTATGATATTTCTCCCTTTTTTTTTCATAACAAAAAGTTATGAAGCATATTAATAAGCAAATAAATACAAAGAGGCATCATTAACAAATATATTCATGAAACATTTCTCCTCTTTTTTGTTTATGCTCTTTATACCAAATGATTAAACTCCTATATTAATTGCAATAAGCATACAAGAAGAAATATCTCTAAACTCTCTCCCTTTTTTTATCATTTCAAAAGAAAGAGAGACCAATTCAAGGCATAAGACAAAATGCTTGATACCAATGATATCAAGAGTATTTTGAATGCATGTAATCAAGTATAATATGCACAATGAAGTTCACATACATGTATTCAAGTACAAAACCATAAGTGTATCCAATTAAGATGTTATGGCACAAAATCGTTTATTCAACCTAACTACATGAAATTTATGAGCAAGAGGATAATAAAAGATATGCAACCTATTCATAAATCATGTTATCATAAAATGTGCTTAGAACCTAAAACATCAATAGCAATTAAGCATAAATTCAAGTACATGCATACAGACTCATACCAATTGTTAAAGATATGTCATCAAAAAGCATACCATTTGTTATCACAAAACAAATCAAGCAAAATTGTATTCTAAGATTTCTTCTCCTTTTCAAAATAAGGATTAATCAATTTAAGGCACACGCAATTTTGCATGAAAGGTATAAGCTATATCAAGGATAGGCACATACATAAACAAGTGTCCATGAAAGTTAAAAAATTCTTTAGCAATTTTGATACCAATTGTGTTACCAATTGTTAGCAATTTTATTCAACAACTTTCATAGAGCACACATACTTCAAGCATATGAAAAATTTATTCAATATATGCATAAATGATAATAGTAATCTTTCATAAGCTATCCTATCCAAATAAGAACCAAAAGCTCATATGTATATAATAAATCATAAGTACTAATGAGCAATGAGGTTCAATTACAATCATGTCATAACAAAAATTATATAAGCATGATTTTCCAAACATGATGAGCACATATGCTATAGTAAAGAAATAATGAAAGCATAATTTTTCAATTATAATCCAAATTATTTCAATGCATAACAATGTACTTAATCTAAGCATATGCAAGTAATCAAACATATATTTATTTCAAACAAAATCACACAAGCATATGCAAGAACATTTCAAAACATGTCTAGCAATATACCAAAAAAAAAATGCAAACCTTTAGACATAATATGGTACATGCTATCTCAATGGACTCAATCAATGAACATGTTCAAAGAAATCAATCTATTTAACTCATATCCATGTCCAAAGATTTAAATGAATATTCATGCAACTAAAACTATTAATCAAAGCAATCAAGAACTAGGCATGAATATTAATGAAGGTGAATTAATTAATCCAAGCTTTAAAAAATATTAAGACAAATTTTATCAAGTAGCTTGGTGATTAATTTGTGCAAAGTGTTCACAAATTCAAACACAATATCTCATTTTTGCACCTATAAAAGAAAGCATTTATCAAATCATGTATTAAACATTATAAATCATAGGCACATAGCATAGATTCAATACAATTAGCTCCATTCTTATCAAGCTATGTTGTTGTGGTCATTGTAGTTGAGTGAGGCTTTGAATCCTCCATTCCACATCATTTGAGCCAAGTCTTTGATGCACATGGGCTTGATTGATGAAGATGACTTGCTTTGCTTATTCCACTTGAAATTCCAAAAATGTAGACTTATTCATGCTCATTTCAAGTTCTCCTAGCATAGACTTAGAAAAATTTCTTGACAAAGGATTTTCATTAGAAGCATCAAGAAAATCAATTGATAAAAATTATACCAATTGTTAGAAAACAATTCCATATTCTAAGTCATAATAGGCAAAAGAAAATTTATTCACTAAGCTCAATTTGCCAATTGCAAGGGAGATATATACTTAAGCTAGAGGCCATATATCAATTTAAACTTCAAATAGCATAAGAATGGCACTAAAGCAAAAGTTCTCATGTAATGTGGAAAAATCAAACCTTTTAAATCATTCATGAACACAAAATAGACATATTCAATAGTCATATATATTCAATAAATCACCAAGGAATATGTCAAAATAAATTTTAGGCCATATAAAAACTAAAAGCTCAAGGAAGACATATTTAAAAAAAATTCAAGAAAATTTTAGCACAAAAGCATAAATATGTCTACACAAATTATAGGCTATAATCAACAATGACTTAAGCTAAAAATAAGCATCATAAGAAAATCACTCACTTAGGTCATGTTGCAACCATGTTAAGTAAAAAAAAATCATGTTTATCATATATGCACACACTTGACAAGAACAATAGATGAACCAATAACACATATCATTTACAAGCAAGTAGTTCATCATATTCAAAATCAAAATCAAGATGTTAACAATTCAAGCATTTTAAACCACAAGCATTAAGGTCAAATTGAATTAATGATCATACAAACATATATCTTGACCAAGACTAGAGATGAACCAAGAATCAATATATTCCATTTAAGCACATAATGTTCATCAATTCATCAACACAAGAGAAGAAATAAATCTTGAATTAATAAGGATAAATAATTAAAGCATATTTCAAGACTATTTCATAAGAAATCAAGAGATGAACAATCAAACATCAATATATATGATTTAAGCACAAGATGTTCATCAATTCACAAATCAAGAGTTATAACAATTTAGAATATAGCAATCAAGTTTTTTTTAAAAAATATTTCACACTATCCAAGCATTAAAAACAAATTCAGTAATTTTAATCAACATGGTCATGTAGCCATATTCAACAATCACAAATCACTATATATAAAAATCACAAAATCATTTCCATTATGCCAAAATCATTTAAGTAATAGCAATTTAACACCACAATCAATTTCAACAAGTATCTCAAGCATACTTAAGAGCAAAATAAGTATGTTCAATTCAAGCTCACATTTTCTCAAGTAAAATCGGTATATTCAATATATATCAAAAAGGTATATACCAATATCCATTAAGCATTCTATGTCTAACAAGAATAGGCAACCAAATTTTGCATAATCAATTAAGCATTTAAATTTCATCAAGAATAGTTAACCAAATTCAAATTCTCCTCAAATAAAAGTTTAGAGGTTACCCATCTCCATTGTGTGTCTAGAGTATTCAATCTTCAATCTCACATTATAGCTCCTTGCTCTAGCACACCTACAAGAGACAATCTCATTTGATTTTTGGTACCCAAATTGCTTTGGGTCTTTTAGAGTTAGTGACCAAGTCTCTTATTCCTTTAGGAACCCATACTTGCCTAATTCTAAATGGAACTTTTCTTCTAATAGGACAAGTATGTATAGTATGACCATGAAAATTAAAAAAATTGCATTTAATTATTTTAGTACTAAATGAATTCTTTAAAAGATTTTGTTTTTCATTCATCAAATCATCAAATTTCTTTTTCAAATCAAAATTTCCCTTTTCTAAGAATTCATTTCTACGTTGAGAGGTTTTAAAATCTATTTTCAATTTTTTATTTTTTTTTTCCAAAACATTTTTTGCATTCATTAAAAACTCATTCTCTGCATTCAACTTTGAAATCATTTTCTTATATTTCCTCTTCATTGATTCACATTCAACATATAGCTCATTAAAAGTATCTTGCAATTCATCAAAAGCATGTGAATTTGAATCAATAGAATTAGAGGTTACCTCTGAATTTTTAAGAGCCATCAGACATGATGCATTTTGGTTAGATTGTTGTCTTTCATGTATTTCCTCCAACTTCTCCCATATCTCATTTGAGGTTGGACACTTTGATACCAAGTTGAATTTGTGAGAGTCAAGAGCTCCATATAGTAAGCACTTGGCCTTGGCATCATCCATCACTTGCCTCATGTAGTTTGCATCATTTGAAGGAGTTTCAAGCCCTTTTTCATTCCAAGCTTTAAAATCTTAGGCTATAATGAACATTTTCATCCTCCTTCTTCATTCACAAAATTCAAATTTATCAACCATAGAAGCTTTGAGAACTTCCTCACCATCTTGGAACCAAAATTGAGCCATAGGATCTTTACTCAAGGTGGTTAAACTTATAAAAAGAGACCAAAGCTCTGATACTAATTGTTAGCTTTATAGGTTAGATGGTGATCCAAGAGGGGGGTGAATTAGATCTCTCCAAATTCTTCCTAAATAATGATTTCAATATATTTGAATGGAAATTAAGATAATAAGCACTTTTGATGAAAATATAATGCAAACAATAACAATTAATGAACTTAAATCAAATATGAACAACAAAAATTATAAACGAGAAAGGGAAAAGAAATCAAATTATAATGATTTATAGAGGCTTCGGCGTCCTTCTCCACAAGGCACCTATGTCCTCTCTCTTGGTTGTCCACACCAAGGCTTCAATCCACTAATTGAAGAAAAATTCTTACAAGATACAAACCTATATTGTACCTAAATCTCTAATCTTTTTCTCCAGGCTTAGATCGCAACCTCTACCCTTACAATATCAAAAGGATACCTCACCTCTTGTATCACTCACCCTCAGTATCTCCAGAGTAATTTTGGGCAAACTAATAGAATACCTCTCCACAGGCTAAGTGTTTGCTAAGTTTAAGTACAAAAAAATGATGAATGAACAACAAATATAATTTGGATACAATAAAGACAAAGATATGGACTTTGAAGCTCTAAAAACTCTTGATTCTTTAAGAGAATGAAAATATGGCTTGTTGGCTTTTGCTCTCTTGATTCATCGATATTCTGGGTGTGTTGGAGTGCCCAATTTATAGAAAATTGAAGAGGTAGCCGTTGGAAGTGTTTGGGAGAAGAAAATAGCTATTGGAAGCTTAAGAACATGTACTAAATAAATCTTTTTCAAAATCTTGATCAAGTTTCTTTAGCTTTAATGTTTTGTCATTTCAAAATAAGGATCAATTCAAGGCTAACACACTTTTATTTCTTAAATCTCCTATTAATTTTTGAAATATTATTAAATTAGTATTATTTTTATTTGAATAAGCTTGGATAATCAAAAACAATTTTTTTATGAGAAAACAAAGATCACAATGATTTAAGTTTGATATTTGTTCAAATAATTATAGCTATTTGAATTAGTTCGAAAAGCTATTTTAAGTTTTAAATCTCTTGCTTATTAACTTTCAAAATATTAATAAAGTAGTATTATTTTATTTCAAATAAGTTCGTATGAATTGAAACAATTATTTTATGACAAAACAAAAGCTCATAATGACTTTAAATAGTTAGAACGATTATTAAAAAAGTCAAATCTTTTTTAACTTTTTTGGTAAACAGATTTATTGTTTTAAATCTTTTGCTTATTAATTTTTCGAATGTTAATAAATTATTATTATTTTATTCTAAATAAGTTTGTATGAATTGAAATAATTGTCTTATGATTAAATAAAAGGTCAGAACGATTCAAAATAGATAATTGTTCTAATAGTCTTAACTATTTGAACTAGTTTGGCAAACATATTTATTTTTTAAATCTCTTACTTAGTAATTTTTGGAATATTATTAAATTAGTATTATTTTAATTCAAATAAGCTTGTATGAAAATAAGCAATTGTTTTATGACAAAATACAAATCATAACGTTTTGAGATTAGATAATTGTTCAAATATTCATGACTATTTGAACTGTTTTAGAAAATAAATTTAGTTTTTAAATCTATTATTAATTATCAAAATATTAATAGATTTATATTATTTTAATTTGAATAATTTTGCATGAACAGAAACAATTATTTTATGACAAAACAAAATGTCATAATAATTTGAAATAGATAATAGTTCAAATGGACAAGACTATTTGAACTTATTCAGTAAATAGATTTATTTTTTAAATCTTCAACTTATTAATTTTTAGAATATTAATAAATTAGTATTATTTTATTTCAAATAAAATTGTATGAATAGAAACAATTGTTTTATGACAAAACAAAAGATCATAATAAATTTGAAATAAATAATTATTCAAATAGTCATAACTATTTAAACTCGTTTGGTAAATAGATTTATATTTTAAATCTTTTACTTATTAATTTTTAGAATTTTAATAAATCAATATTATTTTATTTTGAATAAGCTCTTATGAGTAGAAACAATTGGTTTATGAAATGATCTGAAATAGATAATTATCAAACTATTTGAACGTGTTTAGAAAACATATTTATTTTTTTAAATTTTTACTTATTAATTTTTGGAATATTAATAAATTTATATTATTTTATTCAAAATAAGCTTGCATGAATGAACTAATTGCTTTATGACAAAACAAAATGTCATAATATTTTGAAATTGATAATTGTTTAGATAGTCATAACTATTTGAACATATTCGGTAAACAGATTCATTTTTTAATTCTCTTACACATTAATTTTTGAAATATTAATAAATTAGTATTATTTTATTTCAAATAAGCTTATATGAATGGAAACAGTTGTTTTATTACAAAATAAAAGGTCACTATAGATAATTATTCAAATAGTCATGACTATTTGAACTTATTTAATAAACATATTTATTTTTTAAATCTTTTACTTATTTTTTGTAGAAATATTAATAAATTAATATTATTTTAATTTGAATAAGCTTGTATGAATAGAAATAATTGTTGTATAACAAAACAAAAATTCATAATAGTTTAAAATAAATAATTGTTCAAATAGTCATAATGATTTGAACTTTTTCGATAAACATATTTATTTTTTAAATATTTTATTTATTAATTATCTTAATATTAATAAAATTTATATTATTTTATTCGAAATAATATAGTATGAACAAAAAAATCATTTTGTGACAAAACAAAAAGTTATAGCAATTTCAAATAGATAATTGTTCAAATAATCATAATTATTTAAACTTGTTCCATAAACAAATTCATTTTTTAAATCTCTTAATTGTTAATTTTTGGAATATGAATAGCTTAGTATTATTTTATTTTGAATAATTTTTTTATGACAAAGCAAAAGGTCATAACGATTTGAAATAGATATTTATTCAAATAGTTATTTATTCAAATCGTTATTACTATTTGATCTAGTTCAGCAAACATATTTATTTTTAAAATTTTTTACTTATTAATTGTTGAAATTTTAATAAATTAGTATTATTTTAATCCAAATAAGCTTTTATGAACATAAACTATTGTTTTATAACAGAATAAAAAGTCATAACATTGAAATTAATAATTGTTCAAATAGTCATAACTATTTGAACTGGTTTAATATTTAGCTTTATAGGTTAGATGGTGATCCAAGAGGAGGGTGAATTGGATTTCTCCCAACCATTCTTCCCAAACAAATGATTTCAATATAGTTGAATGGAAATTAAAAAACAGTAAGCACTTTTGAATGAAAATATAATTCAAACAATAACAATTAATGAATCTAAAATAAATATAAACAACAATAAATTGTAAGGAGATAGGGATAGGAAATCAAACACAATGATTTATAGAGGTTTGGTCCTTCTCACAAGGCACCTACGTCCTTCTTTTGGTTGTCCACACCAAGGCTTCAATCCACTAGTTCTTGAATTGAAAATACAACTATCTTTTTTCTTCTAAGGCTTAAGATAAGAACCTCTAATCCTTTGTAGTATTTTACCCCAATCTCACTAACAAAGTTCTCAAGAGGATACCTCACCTCTTTTCTCTTCCACCTTGTATATCAAGATAATTTTGCAAACAATAAAACAACCTTTGTAAGGCTAAGTGTTTGCTAAGTTTAAGTACAAGAAAATGATGAATGAACACAAATAAAAATTGGATACAATAAATACAAAGCATATGGAATTTGAAGCTCTAAAAACTCTTGATTCTTTGAGAGAATGAAAATGGCTTATTGGCTCTTGCTCTGTTGATTCGTCAATGTTCTTGGTGTGTTGAAGTGCCAATTTATAGAGAAATTGAAGAGGTAGTCGTTGGAAGTGTTTGGGAGAAGAAAATAGCCGTTGGAAGCACCAAAAAGTAGAGTGTTTTCACCCCAGAACCGATCGATCCTTGCTTGAGGGGATCGATTGGTTCATGTTTTGAACCATTTTCACCTTGAAAATCATGACCGATCAATCCCTTCCATGAGGGGATCGATCTTATCAGTGGCTGGGTGGTTATCTCATATTTTACACTCTACTCACTAATTTGATCATATATTGAGTTGTATAAGTCCAAATCACAAACTGTTTGAAGATTTAGAAACTAGAATTAAAGGGCTCTAATCAAAATGCATCACCTAATTCATTAAGTACGAATTATAGTGAATTTTTAAATTTACCACCCTTGTGCAGTTTTTTTGACAACTGTAGAGTGTCTAGTAAAAATTCAAAATCTTTTCTTAGAAAATTTGGATTTTAATTTTGTTTGATTCCATTAGAAAGTAGACTCAAAGAGCTTTCTAACCATATGAAATTTCAAATATTAAAACTTTGTGGATTAATACAAAAAAATAAAACAATTCAATGTTGGAAAACCGTGTTCTTGTAAAACAACTTTCTTAAGTTAATCTATTTCTCAAAACCAATATTATTAAAATTGTATTAAGTCCAAAATGAATAAGTTCACTTTAAAAACAACAATTGGACTTTCATTTATGCATAAATAAATAATATTTAAAGATAGATTTGGTTTGAGAAATATGAAAACAAAGAAATGTTTGTTTAAGCTTTGAAATCATATTATTTATTTAGTACCAAAATATAAAACTTAAGAACATGTACTAAATAAATCTTTTCAAAATCTTGATCAAGTTTATTTAGCTTTAATGTTTTGGTCATTCAAAATAAGATACACTTCAAGGCTAACAATCTCCCCCTTTTTGATATGACAAAACTTATAGATAAATTTGCTTGATGAAAAACTTTCTTTGAAACATTTAAGATTGGGAAAGACATTTTGGAAAACTCCCCCTTAAGCAATGCATGGCAAAACTCCCCCTCAATTTATGCATCCTAATCCAACATAACTTAACAAACATATGCTAGTCAAATATATGAAATAAGCACAATCAAACATATGCATGTCAAGCACAAGCAAATTTGTCTATATGATATTTCTCCCCCTTTTTTTCATAGCAAAAAGGCATGAGCAAATTAATGAGAAAATAAACACAAAAAGGCATCATTAACAAATATATTTATAAAACATTTCTCCTTTTTGTTTATGCTCTTTATACCAAATGTTTAAGCTCCTATATCAATTGCTATAAGCATACAAGAAAAGATATCTCTAAACTCTCTCCCCCTTTTTGTCATTTCAAAAGAAAGAGAAATCAATTCAAGGCATGGGACAAAGTGCTTGATACCAATAATATCAAGCATATTTTGAATGCATGTAATCAAGTGTAATATGCACAATGAAGTTCACATACATGTATTCAAGCACAAAAGCATAATAGTATAAATGTATTCAATTTTAGCATTTTAGCACAAGTCATCAAATTTACTACATGAAATTTATGAGCAAAGGATAATGAATGATATGCAGTCTACTCATAAATCAAGTTAGGATAAGATGTGCTTAGAACCTAAAACATCAATAACAATTAAGCATAAATTCAAGCACATACATACAAGCTCATACCAATTGTTAAGGATACCAATTGTTAAAGATATGTCATCAAGAAGCATACCAATTTTTATCACAAAACAAATCAAGCAAAATTGTATTATAAAATTTTGCCTCATTTTCAAAATAAGAATTAATCAATTTAAGGCACATACAATTTTGAATGAAAGGTATAAGCTATATCAAGGATAGGCACATAAACAAGTGTCTATAAAAGTTAAAAAAAAGTTTAGCAATTTTGATATCAATTGTTACCAATTGTTAGCAATTTTATTCAACAACTTTCATAGAATAAACATACTTCAAGCATATGAAAGATTCATCCAATACATGCATAAATGATAGTAGTAATCTTTCATAAGCTGTCCTATCCAAACAAGAACCAAAAGCTCATATGTATATACTAAATCATAAGTACTAATGAGCAATGAGGTTCAATTATCATCATGTCATAACAACGATTATATAAGCATGATTCTCCAAACATGATGGCCACATATGCTATAGCAAAGAAATAATGAAAGCATGATTATTCAATTATAATCCAAATTATTTCAATGGGTAGCAATGTAATTAATCTAAGCATATGCAAGGAATTAAACATGTATTTATTTCAAACCAAATCATACAAGCATATGCAAGAACATTTCAAAACATGTATACCAATATACCAAAAAAAATGCAAACCTTTAGACACAATATGGTACATGCTATCTCAATGGACTCAATCAATGAACATGTTCAAAGAAATCAATCTATTTAACTCATATCCATGTCCAAAGATTCAAACGAATATTCATGCAATTAAAACTATTAATCAAAGCAATCAGGAACTAGGCATGAATATTGATGAAGGTGAATTAATCAATCCAAGCTTTCAAAAATGTTAGAACAATATCTACCAAGCAGCTTAGTGATTAATTTGTGCAATGTGTTCACAAAATCAAACACAATATCTCATTTTTGCACCTATAAAAGCAAGCATTTATCAAATCATGCATTAAACATTATAAATCATAGGCACATAGCATAGATTCAATGCAATTACCTCCATCTTTATCAAGCTTTGTTGTTGTGCTCATTGTAGTTGAGTGAGGCTTTGAATCCTCCAATCCATATCATTTGAGCTATCTTTTATGTACTTGGGCTTGATTGATGAAGATGACATGCTTTTCTTGCTATACTTGAAATTCCAAAAATGTAGGTTCATCCATGCTTATTTCAAGTTCTCCTAGCATAGACTTAGAAAAATTTCTTGACAAAGGATTTTCATTAGAAGCATCAAGAAAATCAATTGATCAAAATTATACCAATTGTTAGAAAACAATTCCATATTCTAAGTCATTATAGGCAAAAGAAAATTTATTCACTAAGCATAAGTTGCCAATTGCAAGGGAGTTACATACTTAAGCTAGATGCCATATATCAATTTAAACATCAACTAGCACAAGAATGGCACTAAAGCAAAAGTTCTCATGTAATGTGCAAAAATCAAAAAAAAAAATTTGATCATTCATGAACACAAAATAGACATATTCAAAATTTATGTATGTTCAATAAATTACCAAGGAATATGTCAAAATAATTTTTAGGCCATATGAAAACTAAAAACTCAAGGAAGACATATTTATCATCAAAAAGATATTCAAGAAAATTTTAGCACAAAAGCATAAATATGTCTACACAAATTATAGGCCATAATCAACAATGACTTAAGCTAAAAATAAGCATCATAAGAATTCATTTACTTAAGTCATGTTGCAACCATGTAAAGTCAAAAAAAATCACATTTATCATATATGCACACACTTGACAAGAAAAATATATGAACCAATAACACATATCATTTACAAGCAAGTAGTTCATCATATTCAAAATCACAAATCAAGAGATATATCAATTGAGCACAAGATCCAAAATATTTCATAAAATTAATGAATCAATTTAGCACAAGATGTTCATAAATTCATAAATCAAGAGTTATAACAATTTAGAATATAACAATAAAGTTTAAATAATATTTCACACGATCCAAACACTATAAACAAATTGAGCAATTTTTAACATCATGGTCATTCATGCTAAAATCATTCCAACAAATATATTTATGCAAAATAAATGCATGTTCAATTCAAGCTCACATTTTCTCAAGTAAAATTGGTATATTCAAGATATATCAATAAAGCATATACCATATCCATTAAGCGTCCTATGTCCAACAAGAATATAGGCAACCAAATTTTCCATAATCAATCAAGCATCCAAATTTCATCAAGAATAGGTAACCAAATTCAAATCTCCTTCAAATAAAAGTTTAGAGGTTACCCATCTCCATTGTGTGTCTAGAGTATTTAATCTTCAATCTCACATGTAGCTCTTTGCTCTAGCACATTACAGACAATCTCATTTGATTTTTGGTACCAAATTGCTTTGGCCCTTGAGAGTTAGTCACC
>NW_019168378.1:0-21926 GCF_002303985.1 Durio zibethinus
TAGATACTTGATTACATATGTTACGACGTCTTGGGTTGTTAATTGGTTTGAATAATAAAAGTGTACAAGCAAGGAAGTCACCAGATGCAAAGCCACACCCGGCAGAAGTATAGCCGGTGGTCATGTCGGACACTGTCCAGGAGATTGCAATTTACATCCCTAGGTTTCATAACCCTGATCTTGCAGCAAGGGTATGGGCCATTTTTGTATTGTCTGTTTATTTTGAACTGTGCATATCATCCTTCTTATGTTTCTTGTGTACTTTGATGGTATCAACTTGAGATTACTATGAGATGGGACAACAAGGAGCATGCGTCTATAGGAATGCCTGTGAGAGTTGTGCAATATGATGGTAATTTGTTGAAATTATAGTACCATTTTCTTCTAACGCTCATTATCCATTTGCCTCCATTCCATTCTTTAAAATATAATAATTCTCATAAGGTTAGAGATCAAGTTAATGGAATTTTGCAATTTGTTATTGATATGCAAAGGTCGCATGACCCTACTCAAATCGAGGTCCATCACAATATTCAAGAAACTTAGTTACTATTTTTTGTTTTAATTTTTTAATAATAAAATAATTATAAAATTACATTATAAAAATAAATCTTTAAAAGATTAAATCACACGTTTTAATATGAAAGTTTTCCAAATAAAAGATTTAAAACAATCGATTGCATTTGCCACCCTAACTAGTGAATCCAATCATAGAAAATACCACCTCAAACCACCATTTTCCTAGAGTTACAAAAAATATTGGCCAACATACTATTTATCACAGAAAAATATATTAACACTGAAACTACTTGTTATTTTTTATAGTAGTAATACGTGAACATTAATAATCAACTGATGCAAGAATAGTGTGGCAAATTCCTAAAATGTACAAGTAGTACATATTTTAATCTTAAGGAGTAATTAAATTTAATTAAACTTAAGCTTAAGGGGTAATTAAATTTAATTAAACTTAAGCTTAAGGGGTAATTAAATTTAATATCTATAAAAAATTTACTTAATAAACCAATACAGATATGCTGAGGTGGCATAACCTTATCGGCGAGGCGAACTGACAAAGCCTTTCTGGCCAAAACATTTAACGTCAACTAGAATTCCGTTATCAATAGGTTTCTGTTTGGTCAAAGGTTGACTAAAATTCAACAGAAAAATTAATTCGTGTTGGATAATGATGATTGGACAAACTTTTCAACTCTCCGAAATCTTTTACACGACAAAAATCTCCCGTACCCTTATCTACCATATGGTTGGAAGTGCATTTAGGTGCAAACTTCTTGGAGAGGCTCTTTCCGTTTTAATTACCTTTTCTATTCAACTAAAACACCAGAGTCAAGCTTGCATTGCCGCTTCCTCTTGATTTCGCTTGACCATTGGGTTGCTTTTTGTTTTCAAATATGGCAGATTTATCTCTTCCTAATGATGCTCTGTTCCTTGGATTTGACAGCTCTACTCAGTAACTCTCTCTTTATCTTCTTTTAGTTTCATGATCCAATGTCACCAAGCAAAAACCAAATATACCCATTTAGGCTAGTTGTGTTTTCTGCTCTTATAATGTTCAAAAACCTTTTTTTTTTTTTTTTTAAAATTAAAAGGTTGAACCTTTGAGGCTGTTATGATCAAGGTTTATCTTAAAGCCAAAACTAGAAACACCCATTTAACCAAATTGCATATTTGTTCTTTTTATGCTGTAAAGAGATTGATTTTTTGTAAGCTTTTTATGATCAGGGTTTAATGCATATGCAATTGATTTTGGTTGATATTTTGTTATTCTTGAGAATTCTGTTATTTAAAAAATTAGAAATCTATTTACAATGATTGAAAATTTGAGATGCGCCTTGATCTTTAATTTTTCCCCCTTGTGTAAAGGTCGTTGAAGGCAACTGTTTTGGACTCCAATCTCGTTATTGTTGCTTCAGAGCTAGTTAACTTTGACTCTGATTTGCCTCATTACAAGACCAGGGATGGAGTTTATAGAGACTCTTCTGTTAATGGAAGAATTGTTTCACCCACCATAATGTGGGTGGAGGCTTTGGATCTCATTCCTTCAAAAGACTATCTAAATCCAATTTGGATTTTGGGAAAATTGCTGCCGTTTCTGGTAGTGGAACAGCAACATGGCAGTGTTTATTGGAAGAATGGCAGTTCTGCGTTATTATCATCATTGGACCCCAGGAAGCCATTAGTTGATCAGCTGGCAATGCCTTTTTCTGTTAATGAATCACCTATATGGATGGACTGCAGCACCACAGCTCAGTGTAGGGAAAATAGAGAAAGCTGTTGGAGGTGCAATTGGAATTGTCTAAAATTACTGGTTCTCGTGCTAACGAGAGATATACAGGACCACAAATTCGGAAGATATTTGAGACACAACCAGTAGTTTATAAGAATACTGAGAGGATCTCTCTTGTTAGCTCTTTCATGGCATGTTCTATTTATAGGGGCATACGCTTGTATTGATGAAACTGATGGTGCGGGGATGAATTGATGGATATAAAGCAAAGGGTTTGGTCTAAAGTTGCATTAGAGGTTTGATTGGCTTGCTATCCAAAATGCTTTTTTTTTTGTGGTTTCTTAATCCCTGACTCTTGTTAATTGAATTTCTTATGTTAAGGATGTTATTTTCAGTTTTTTAAGCCCTTTGTGGAATTGATGATATTGTTAAACTTCAACTTTGTTGCAGGCTACAGCTCCGGGTTTGGAGGAAAAGCTTGGAAAGCTAGCTCCTGCTCATGCTGTTGCTGGTTCTATAGCTTCATATTTTGTGGAGAGGTTAGTAGAATATTGCGTGCTAAAAGTTTGCCTTTGTTGACCTGTTGCTAACATTTCAACATGATGTTGGGTTGAATTCCATATTAAATTTATACCATTTGCATCGTCTGCTATACATGCTTCCTTGTAGCGATGAATACCACTCTACTTTTAGATGTATTCAGTACTTCAAATTGTTAGTGCTTAAGTCTGTATATTGGTAAAGCATTTGCATCTATGTATCTAATAGTGGGCAGTGGTTGTGTACTTCATTTAGACAAGCTCTTAACAGTAAATGGTGGCATATGTTCCCCTCAGCATGCTATGATGATAATCAAAATACCTTGTTGTGTGTTGATGCATGTGCATGTGTATCTATAGGTATAGAGACAGCATGACACTCATTAATGTCTTTTCAGGTTTAACTTCAATAAGAATTGTCCTGGTGGTTCAGTGGTCTGGAGACAATCCTAACAGTTTAGCAGGTCCATGACTCTCTTGTTCTATTATAATTGAATTTTTTATAAGATTGTTTATCTGGTTACTCAATTATGCTCTGCTTTGCTAATCAATCCCTAATGTTCTAGTACATTAGTGGTACTCCTTCCTAACATGTATTTTTAATTAATTTAAGAACTATTATTCTGTCCTCTCAAAATTTTAATCTATTACTTTAAGGTGAAGACGTGTAAACGAATGTTTGAATACCTCTATTTTGAAAGCTCAGATCTTTTCTTCAATTTACAAACTCTCCATATTGTTTGATGGTCTTTGGAGTGAAAACAGCCAGACAAATGTATGCACATGTACCCAGTATGCACATCTGACTCAATGCAACATCATAGTTCAAAACATTAATATGATGTGTGTAGATAATATGTTTAATTAAGAAGTCAGGTAATGGTGGCAGAAAAGTAACAATAGAAAGAAAAATAAAAGCTTCCTTTCTTCTTACTTTCCTTCCTTCCAAATGGAACCTTAAAGATTCATCAGGTATGATGGGTGGAGATAATATGATTAATTAAGAACTCAGGTAATGGTGGGAGAAAATAACAATAGATGAAAAATAAATAGATAATTGTAACAGACTAAATTATCTCATTCTGTTATTGACAATGTAGGAAGGATGGCATCTTATTTTGTAGAGAATTCACTCCAATGCTTGTTTGCCTTAAATGAGCTAGCTTATTCATGACATATGAACTTCAGTTCCAACTTTAACACAAAATCAATATTTTGTGAAAGTAGTCTCTTCCTCATTTGTTGATTGAGTTTTGTTGTCAATTTATGCTAGTTTCTTGGGGTGGAAATGTTGAATCTATTTTATGACAGAATTAAGCATTTTTCTTGTCTTTACAAGTCCTCGAAAGCTCTATCTTGATTTGGTTGCTAATACATTCATTGGCTTATCTCCCCAGCCAACAGAAAATGAAAGGAATTAGCATTTATTGCATAACTTTGTGCAGAACATTGTAGTTCTTTTGGTTGTAGGTTTTCATCAATTAAAAACTTTTGGGTTGCAGGTTTAACCCTAAACACTCCTGGGGATCTTGCAATCAGTTTGGGTACCAGCGACACTGTAAGTGCTCTTTATGCCTCTTTATTTGATCAGTAACAATCTCCATGCTTGCTCTCATTCTTGGAAAAGCCATAAGAAACATCATTGAACCTTTTAGTGCGTTTAAGTCCCATGTCTTGTCTACAAAGATTCCTATGTGAAAATTTAAGTTGTGGTTCCTACTTCACAGAGTGCATGTCTCAGTCTTCCTTGAAGTTTTTGCTTGCTTTCGTCTATGATAATACCACTTACTGGGAGTGTTCTTTTGTTGGAAGAGTTTTTCAGGGTTCTGATTGCATGTATTACTGGTAACAATCTTTTCCTTCATGTTTCTTGTGTTTCTTTGTTTTCAGGAAGCTTCTAAAACTTTTCAATATGTTTTGCATTGACATAAATTCTTCCTTTGGAAATTGTCAAATTGTTCTGCACTAAAGAATTTTTTTTCCTTTTTTCCTTGAACAAATTGAACTTTAAGCACTACAAGCTCTTGTTTCTTTTATCACCAAGAACATATTCTGGAACCATCTAACACACGGATCAAATAACATTTAGCACTGGAACTGGTTTTCTCTTTGAGAACTTTGATTTCCTTTTTTGTAATATATTTCAGTTTTCCTCACTAGGTGCATTTTGCAAGGCTTGCAAGTTCTCATTGTTTAGTCTACTGTGCAAATGAATTCAGATGTTATTCTATGCATGTTTGGGACAGCAATTTCCCATTGTTCAACTTGATTCTCATTGCAAATGAACTTGCAAGGCTTGAAAGTTCTCATTGTTTAACTTTATCTGCCCATCCTTGTTTCAGGTCTTTGGGATCACTAAGGACCCTCAACCAAGTTTGGAAGGACATGTTTTCCCAAATCCTGTTGATACAGAAGGCTACATGGTTATGTTGGTCTACAAAAATGGGTCTCTGACACGTGAAAGGTCTCAGAAATTCCTTCCTATTTGTTTGAGATTAAGCTGGTTTTTCTTTATCTAACATGGCCTCCATGTTAATTTAGATGTACGGAATCGCTATGCTGAGAAATCTTGGGATGTTTTTAACAAGTATCTGGAGCAAACTCCTCCACTAAATGGTCGGTAAATATGTTCTTCTAATGACGTTTCATGTATATGAAAGTTATTTGTTCTTTATTTCTCATTCTAGTTTCTGCAACAGGTGGGAAGATAGGTTTCTATTACAAGGAGCATGAGATTCTTCCTCCTTTGCCTGGTGGGTTTCAACTTTTTCATTCTTGCATTTTTAAGGTTTCAGTAACGAGATCACCTGTTGAATGAATTGTTTAATTCCATAGTTATTTTGCTACTAATACATGAAGGTTATTAGTTGGCCTGCACTCCAGTCAATTGAATGCTGGAATTCACATGAACAAGATAGGAAATTTTTATGATGGGATAACTTTATATAGTGATCACATGCAACCTGGAATGAAGCATATTTTCATGATAATTTATATTGCTAAGCAATCTTCAACCTGCTCAAGTTTGCATATTTCCCAAGCCAAATAATCATCTAAAAGCTTTTTTGTGGATTCAGTTGGCTTTCATCACTACCTTCTTGAAAATTTCACTGGTGAGACTCTGGATGGCTTGAATGAACAAGAAGTGCTAGAATTTGATCCTCCTTCCGAGGTAATTATTACTCACGAAATAATTTGGTGTTATATACTAATGACTTTCTACCATAGCTCTTTTTTGAAAAGCAATGGATTTATTTGCAGGTCCGTGCCTTGATTGAGGGCCAATTTCTCTCAATGCGTGCTCATGCAGAAAGATTTGGAATGCCATCTCCTCCAAAACGAATCATTGCTACTGGTGGAGCGTCAGCAAATCAAAGCATTCTGAGCTCAATTGCATCCATTTTTGGCTGTGATATTTATACTGTCCGGAGACCTGGTATGTCGTTGCAATATTTGTCATCTGCACTTGTTTGCAATAAATTATATCTAGTTTGAACCTTTCTTAAGCCCATGAACTCAGCCATTCTCATTTTTTGTAATATCATGGTTTAGAGCTGTACCGGCTCCGAAATGTATAGCACATAACTTACCTGATTTCCTTGCACTTTGTTACTTTGACAGACTCAGCTTCTCTAGGAGCTGCATTGAGGGCTGCTCATGGTTGGCTGTGCAGCAAGAAAGGCAGTTTTGTGCCAATCTCATCTATGTATAAGGACTTGGAGAGGACATCCCTGAGCTGTAAGCTCTCAATGGCTGCTGGAGACCAGAATCTGTTTCCAGTATGCCTCACTGATGAAGAAGAGAATCGAAATAGAGAACCGCCTTGTCCAAAAGTTGGGCCGTTATTAGAGTCCAGACGTAAATGAGGTGTGAGAAAAGCTTATGGCAGCTTTGTGTACAAAGGTTGGGCCGTGATTAATAGAAGGTATTTTATCTTTCGGCTTATCATGTGCCTCAGGGACTTAAGGGTCAGTTTAATATAAATACTTAAAAAAAGTCATCCACTATGCATTTTCATTTAAATTGATCTATGTCATAATTTAAATATAATTATTATATTAAGTATGAAATTCATAATTTAAATTTACATTAAATATTTTTAAATTTTATATATCATATTAAATATTATTATAAATTAGTAATAACTTGTAACATTAACTCTTTCAATTTATTATCAAAATTAATGATCTATGTCTGCAAACTTAAAACAAAGGGAACTTCTCATATAGTAAAGCCTTTAACTTTTATTCATTAAAAATACCATGAACTGGATATATAACCCGAAGGTACCAAAGAACAATTCCAGTTTCACCACCAAGTCTGATAACAAGCACCCAAAGAAACAAGAAAAAAACATCACAGTAGCAAACATATGAAGGTACTTCTGCCCTCAATACTCAATACTCATCACCCTCATCCCCTTCATCTCCTTCAGCAGACTCTGCACCAACCTCCTCGTAATCTTTTTCCAGTGCGGCTAGATCCTCAACGAGCCTCAGAGAACTCTCCTTCCTCCATGCCCTCGCCAACATACCAGTGCACAAAGGCACGTTTGGCATACATGAGATCAAATTTGTGGTCAATGCGGGAAAACACCTCTGCAACGCTGGTTGAGTTGGATATCATGCAGACAGCCCTCTGCACCTTGGCAAGATCTCCTCCTGGAACAACAGTCGGTGGCTGGTAGTTGATACCACACTTAAATCCAGTAGGGCACCAATCGACAAATTGGATTGTGCGCTTGGTCTTGATGGTGGCTACAGCTGCATTCACATCTTTGGGTACCACATCACCTCGGTACATGAGGCAGCAAGCCATGTACTTTCCATGGCGTGGGTCACATTTGGCCATCATGGAAGAGGGCTCAAAAGCACTGTTGGTGATCTCAGCCACTGATAGTTGCTCATGGTAAGCCTTCTCAGCTGAAATAACAGGGGCATAGGAGGAAAGCATGAAATGGATCCTGGGATAAGGGACAAGGTTAGTCTGGAACTCAGTCACATCCACATTCAGGGCTCCATCAAACCTCAAAGAAGCAGTAAAGAGATGAGATAACCTGAAACATACATGCCAAAACACCACGGTTATTAACAATGATCATTTCTTTTGTAATATAAAAGACTAGAATTTTTGTAAGAATTCTTATCATTAGTCCCTTACCTGGGAAACAAGGCGGTTAAGATTGGTATAAGTGGGCCTTTCAATATCCAGAGAACGCCGGCAGATGTCATATATGGCTTCATTGTCAAGAAGCACAGCAACATCAGTGTGCTCAAGGAGTGAATGAGTGGACAGAACACTGTTGTAAGGCTCTACAACAGATGTAGAAACCTGAGGTGAAGGATAGACAGTGAAACCAAGCTTTGACTTCTTTCCATAGTCAACAGAGAGACGCTCCAAGAGAAGGGACCCAAGACCAGAACCAGTACCACCTCCAACAGCATTGAAAACCAAGAAACCTTGGAGCCCAGTACAGTTATCAGCAAGCTTTCGGATACGATCCAAGCAGAGATCAACAATCTCTTTTCCAATTGTATAATGTCCACGAGCGAAATTGTTGGCAGCATCTTCTTTGCCACTGATGAGTTGCTCAGGGTGGAAAAGCTGGCGGTACGTTCCAGTCCTCACTTCATCGATAACAGTAGGCTCCAGATCAACAAATATAGCGCGAGGGACATGCTTTCCAGCACCAGTTTCGCTGAAAAAGGTGTTGAAAGCATCGTCTCCTCCACCAACAGTCTTATCACTTGGCATTTGGCCGTCAGGCTGAAAATAGAAATTAAAAAAAAAAATCTAAATTTAGAATAAAATATTACCACAATAATCCACATTTCAGACCCTAGATCTCTCCTAAATGATCTAACATGAGGGAAACCTTTCGGCTAATATTTCAATTGGTTCAGATCTGTTTACATAATAAGCTCTATTACAATTTACAACAACAGAAATCTAATTACGCAATAAATTCAAATATAATCGAAACAAATCACAATGTTGAAAGATCTAAAAAAAAAACGAGGAAATGAAATCAATAATTCCAGAAAAATGAAAACTTACCTGAATACCATGCTCGAGACAGTAAAGTTCCCAGCAAGCATTGCCGACCTGAATACCGGCTTGACCGATGTGAATCGAAATGCACTCTCTCATTTTTCTTTGAGATTCAAAAAACCAAAGCAAATTCTCAGAAAATGAAAGTAAAAGAAAATTTTTGTTAAACGGTGGCGTGTATCAAGACGCCTATTCGGATACGAGAGTCGGAAATCTTTGGAGGGGTTTATATAGTGGGGAAGATGGGAAGATGGCAAAAAAAATTGTGGTTGGACAAACTAGAGTTAGTTAACCGTGGTTAATGATGACAGCAAGAAGCGGGTTGTCGTCAATTTTAAGCCAATGCCAGCCTGGTTTCTCTAACCAGCTATTATTAATCATGGTTAATGTAATCTCCCGCTTATTTTGAAATTTGAATTTGGAATCACGAAAAAGGGCTCGGGATTTGTTGAAATTACAGAAGTGGGTTTGATTTTTGTGCCATTGATTACGTACAGTGGAAGGGTGGTTTAGTCAAAAGGGAGGAACATGCGCATGTTGGTGGGTTGGTGGGCTATCTATCAAGCAAGAGTGGATTTAACGTTCCTATCAGTTGCCAAATAGCTCTCATGTCTCGACATTCTTGCCCTCTTTCCTTGCTTTTCCATCTTGCTTAATAGTAATAAACTTTAAAAAAGTTCAACTAAGTATGATGTGTTACAAATTAGATACTTCAGTAAATCAGGTTAAAGTTGAATTATTTCGAGTTTGAGTTGTTGATTTTTTTAATGAAATGGGCAAAACACAACCAATATGATTTTATTGTGCAAACTAATCAGATCATGTCAAATTTTGATTGTTTCAAGTTTAAGTTATACTTGTTTTTAATTAGTTCGAGCACTAACAAAACACAACCAATAACATTTTATTGTGTAAGAAAATTTCAACTAGTATAAGTATTAATTACATGATTAGGAGTTTAAACAAAGATTAATGGGCAAGATCTTCAATTGCAATAACAGTAATTATTTTTAGGAATAATGATTCAAATCTCATAAGAGATTTGTTTGAGATTAGCTAGATAGTGCTTGATGGATAAAAAAACTTGTAGAAAAAGAATTTTAAGAGAAAAAAGATTCTTAATAGGTAAGTTTGACTTGTAAAAAAAAAATTTAAAAAGAAATCGTTTCTTAATATGCAAGTTTGTATACTTATAAATAGATGAAGTTTTTACAGAGCTAAGTAATGAGAAAAAGATGTAATGAGTATATAAGATTTTATAAGATAAAGATTATAAGACTACCAGATATTCTACGTTCTTATAAGTATGCTAGTGTTTATGTTTAATGAATGGAACTATTTGTAATGTTTCTGACTGGGAACTGAAAAGAAACTGGGATGATGCCACATAATAAATGATGTATGGTTATGCATATAGATATGTGTTTAAGTTGTATGTTAAGAGTACGAAATGAGTTTGTATTATATTTTGATTGAAAAATACTGCATATGACTAAAAGAGAATTGAGATGATCTAAGAGTATTGTTATGAATGTTTGATTTGATTGTATGTTTATAATATCTACACACTACGTGGATCTGTTTCTTAGTCTATAGGGATGTAAGGTTGTTAGACCTGAGCCACATAAATTATTGTCTCTTGCAATGTGATTGGATTGATTAAAATTATTTGATTTTTTTAACTTTACTGATGTGATTAAATTGAGACTTTTGGCATAACAAGTGATTTAGAGCTGTGATAATCTCCAACAAGTGATATCAGAGCTGTCACAATCCTAATAAGTAGTATCATAGGGTTTTAATCGACGGAGCACTCAAAAAAATATTGATGGATCAAGAGGAAAATCCAAGTCAAGAAACAGAGATTATAATGACGTAAAATATTATTATTGTTGTGAAAAAAAAAAGACATATCCAAGCATGCTGCAAGAAGCTAAGAATGGATATAGCTACTTTCAAAATGACGAATGATAAAAAAAATTGGATGAAGAAAAGAGTGATAGTGCTGCTATTTATGTTTAATGATGATGATATCATTTTGACGATTTGAAGGATATGGCTGCTTTTAAAATGACGAATAGGGAGAAAAAATTAAATGAAGAAAAGAGTGATATTGTTGCTGTTATATTTGATGATGATGATGTTGTTTTGATGACTTATGTGAATGAGACTCGGACTTTGAAAAGTGATAAAAGTTAAGTTTTGAATTCAACTATTACAATCCATGTTTGTAATGATAAAAGTTGCTTTGTAAAGTTGAAAGAGAATGAAAAGTATAAGGATATTGTGGTTGTCAATAATGAAAAATGTGTAGATTCAAGGCATTGAAAAGTGTTTACCTTAGATCTCATAATTATATTGTTAAAATGCTTCATCATGTAAGGTATGTATCGAGGTGTAACTACAATTTAATTATTTTAAGTGAGTTAGCTTATGAGAGATACACATATTACGGTAATAATGACTGGTTTAAAGTATATAAGAATGGCAGTATGATTTTACAAAGGAATAGGGTAAAAAAATCACTTGTACATACCTGATAGAGGCCCAGTTGTTAGGATTCCTATGATGAAATAAAAGAAAAAGGGCAAACGTGTTAGCTTTGCAGATATCGTTGAAGTGTTTAACGATTTAAGTAAAGAAAAAAATTTGTTGAGTATTTTTAATCTCATAATCTCACATCAAAAGTTTAGTAAATGTATAAAAAATTTCACCCTGTTTTAGTTTGATAATCCTAAATAGTTAGATATCAAGAGAATAACTAAGTAAGTAGGCTATTAAAAATATGTAATTGAATTTTGAGTTAAGTTTTGAGTTAGGAGTTTTATGATGACTTTTCTCACTCCAAAAATCTTATAGTTGTAAATATTTATTTGTTAGTGAATTAAATTTAGAGTAAACCATTTTGAGTTAGACCGAAATAAATATATTTGTATATTTTTATTCTTATTTTGAGCTTATTATTTTATGTCTGTTTGCTGCGTGTACGTGTTGATTTCTTAACAAGTAGTATCCCAACAATTGGAATTAAAGCGAAAAGTTTGGGACACAAGAGAAGGTAAACCTAGAGGAGCTCAATTCAAGAAAGAGTTTGAATCTATGTTTTTATCAATCAATTTGTGTGAAACATGAAGACACCTAAGAGAAGATGATCGTGAGACTTCAATTGCAAATGAAGTCAAACATGTCTAACATGAAAACAAATTATTTGATGAAATTTGAGTGAAAGTGAAGATTATTGAGAATAGTGACTCAAATTCTATAAGAGATTTGTTTGAAATTTGCTATATATTACTTGATGGATAAAAAAACTTGTAGAAAAATAATTATAAGAAAAAAATAATTCTTAATAGGTAATTTTATATGCTTATAAATTGATGGTGTTTCTATAGGATTAGGTACAAAAAAAAAAATATAAGAAAATTGTAAAACTACTAAAGATTTATGTCTTATGGATATGCATATTTATATGTTTGTGAGTTGATTAAAAAATACTAAGATAATCCATATAAGTATGGTGCATAAGAACATATGAGTATGTGTTTGTTTGAGTTGAGAATAATCTATAAGAATAAAAAAATTGAAAAAATCTATGGATATTAATTAAAAGTGTTTAATTTGATTATATGTTTGTAATTCTATATAACTAATAAATCTTATTATCATCTGTTGATGTAAATCTGTTAAACCAAATCACATTAACTTGTTATCTCTTGTGTGATTGATTGATTAATTATTTAATTTTACTTCTTCTAATGTGATTGGATTCAAGTTTTTGGCCTAATAATTATAATGTTTGGTTTGAAGAGAATGTAAGAAAAGGTAAACGATCAAAAGGCAGCTGCAGCTCGCCCATCACTCCAATAATTCCATTTCTCATAAATAGTTTTCAGACAATTTCTCTTTGTTCCCTGTACAAAATGCATGCCGAACAACAGACAACATCATGTTATTCAAAGTTTTGCCGCCTTCTCTGAAGTACATTCATGTCCTACATATGAAGATGTTATCCCATTGGCCAAAAGCTAAGCATCTAATCCAGCAAACTCAGGCTACATCCAAAATACATGTGTATAATGGAAGAAATCTTTGAATTTGAATAAGCAACAAAGCTAAGCTTCGAGACAATGGCATTAAAAAGATTCTGACCATGTCAAGACTGAAATGATAACAGGCAGTAGAAAAGTACATAGCAATCCATTAACAAGACGCTGAATAGAAGGCGATGTTGCTAAATGTAATCAAAAGTCTAGGCAAGAAACGTAATCGGTATAAATTTCCCCAGGGAAAATTCTTTAAGGATAAAACTAAGTATCATTAATGTTATAGCAGTAAGTAAACTTGGTAAAAATGAGAAAAGGTTGGGACAAGAAGTTCAGACAAAGTCCCGGGGTTAGGGATTTACAGACTACAGAATCACATTAGTGCACTTGGTTAGGCTTGATAACAGAAAACATTTAGGTCATTAGCTGAGATTTTAAGTCTACCAGAATGATCTCAGTGCAAACGTGATAAGGAAAAGTCAATAATGATTTCAAGCTGCATATAGGGCAAGGAAAGAGTAGTATTGGCTTCTAACTAAGAAGTAATCGCCAGTAAATTGTTACGTATATAAGTGGCAAAACAATACTTATGATGATACTACATGACTTCGAACTTCACCCAGTTTGAAATCTAACTTCCAATCAAAATGCACATGCCTAACATGCCAGGAAAATGAGAATGCTAGACTAAGATCATGCAACTGAAAGCCTGCAAAAGAAACAATATCAGAAGAAGTTCAAACCTAGATAACAAATCTAAATAATAAGAGAAACCAATCAAATATTTGCATAAGCAAGAGTATAAACAAGCCATTAAGTATAATCATAGGATATTGGAGTAAATTACTTCCCAAAGTGAAAGCATTACAAGTTTGGATGCTACATTGTTTAGCAGACAGATTAACTCAACATGTTGTTAGATCCAGAGATGGCTGAAGGTACATGCATTAAAAAACATTCACCAGAGTGTCTTATTCCAACAGAACTCAAGGAATTATCAAGTAATAAGCAAAATAGGAGATATTCATGACATGAAGGACAAAGGCAAACGTATATTAAGTTGATAATTACATTGGAAAGGGGAATTTTTTAGGGGAACTACTGCAGATTTACTTTGATTAGTTACAGGAAACAATATACATGTATCTTTTGATTAATAAGAAACAAATGCAATCGTGAGTTAACATAAAGTAGCATGGGGACACATCACATGACCAAATCCATGATTTAATTAAAGAACCGTCCTCATTCAGCAGACATGGTTCTCCAAGCCTTTTGTCATTAGATCTTTATATAAAGCCAGCATGAAAAATTGCTCTAAGGAAGCATTGCTGCACATGGTTTCTAAAAGAACATAGAAGTTTGGAACGAGTTCCGACTTCCAACCTATGTACCGATATATCTCAAACAAAATCTAACTATGAATGAGGAAAACTTTCAGTTATTGCAATAAGTAGACTTGTTCACAGGATTTTCTGGAAACCTAGGTAAGTTGGTTTCATATCCAAATGCCAAACTTGGTTTCATATACAATTGCCAAACATCCATCGGTCCATGAGTGTGTAAAGAGTATGTTGCACAGTTTGATAGTAAAAGACAGTATTCCGTATACCAACAACATACTGCATTGAGAGATGAATATGTTATGTTTGATACAATATAAATAGGATTGTCAAATCTGAAAGCATACATAACTTGAGAAGATTGATCAGATTCACTCATGTCATTTGCAGAAATCAACCAATGCAAATCTTATCTCAACATTATTTACTTAAGATGGTAAAATGAATTACGGAGGAAGCTCACTTACATATCTTTTCATCTTTTCTTGACACAAACCTTGTCAAATCTATCATATATATAATGTGACAAGGGAACTGGCAAGCCAGCCAGCATCTCCATAGTTTCATTTATCAAATCATTATTGCATTGTAAAACAACAAGGAAGGCACTCAAATTTTAAATCCCAATAATGCTTCAATATAAAATCAACACATTAAAACGGATCACATTAGTATCCTAAAACTCATAATTGATAAACTAATTGTTCCCCTTTTGCTAATAGAGAATCCAACATGAAGACACACCAATAATATACATATCAAAGACTAAAAGAAATGTTTAAAATAGCCAGGCTTATTACAAGCATTCCAGTTGCTGCCCCCCCTTCCACTCCTCTGTAATTAATTTTCCATAGACCAATGAAATACTGAAAGAATGAAGTCAAATGCAGCAATGAAACTAAAGATACGAACAAATTTCTAAATGCCATTAAAGGCAAAATGGAATCATTCCATCCTGGAGCGGCTTCCGCATTTCAAAGACCCTTACCACTTTTTCTTCACTGAAAATCTAGAAAAATACATTGGAATCACCTACATTTCCCATATAGTTCATCTAGCAAGTAAATACTTGAAAAATAAAATATAAAATGCAAGAAATAGAATTAAAAAAATGTTGGCATAATAAAAATAGATAAACTATAACTCTATATTTATAGAAGCAAAGTCAATCTACGGGAAAACGGGAAAAACATACATCATCACCATCATGGCCATTAAATACATTAAAACAAAGGATAAAATTTCACAAACATGTGAAAAAAAAAAAACAATAATAACAATGTCATGAAAAATTCTTCTCAATCCCACCGTCCTCTTCCTCTGCAATACAATGTATGATAATGAATACGATGATTGATGATGAACCATATGCTCCTCCACATTTAAGTCTCATCAGAAAAAAACCTCAAAAAAAAAAACTAAAAAGGGATGTGAGGTTTTTTTTTTTTTTTAAGCAAGAAAGAAACTATGTACAAAATATTTACATATATTATATTTGCCTGGCTCCATCCTGTCTGCCTTTTTGCAGCGCAACAGGGAAAGGAGTTGTTTTACACAGGGAGAAACAGAGTTACATTGCACTCTCTCTCATCTGTGAATGCACGAAAATGACCTTCGATTTACAAAGGTGTGGAGAGAAGGTGCCTCGTGAAGACCAAGTGTAGCTTGGTCCATTGAAGCTTCTCAACAGCCATTACAATAACAGGTTTAAGGTTTCCTGCTGGGTTTAAGGAAAAAAAACAAAAAAAAAAAGAAAGAAAGAAACAGCTCTTTCCTCGCTTTGAGGTTGTCTGTTTTTTTTTTTTTCCAGAGAGAGACGTGAAAGGAGGATGAAGGCTAATATGAATGGAAAGAAAGTGGGGTTCATGTCTAAAATGGGAACTTCAATGTAGCTTAAAAGAAAAGGGCAGGCATTTTTTGGGGTCTAAAATGCCGGTGAAAAGCCATTTTCAAACTTTATCTTTGTTCTTCTTCTGGTAAGACTCACCGTTTTGTCTCTCAAACATTTTCTCTCTCTTTCTGATGTAATAATATTAACCTTTTTTTTCTTTTAGAAGGAAAAACTTTGAAACCTTTGTAATAAAATTCATGAAAAATGTAAATTATAGCAAAAAAGAAATGAAAAATAGGAAGAAATGGTACGCCACAGCAGCTGATTGGTGGGGATGATGAGATAAAGATGAACGAAGCCAAGCATCAGTGATGCAGTCACAGTTACAGCCTCTCTAGTAGGGCAGAGGGGCACATAGCAAGGCAGCACCGGTTGTGTTTTTTCACTGCAAAGTGACGTACCCTGTTTTTCTTTTAAGGGTGTCAGCAAATTAGGGGGTCTGTTCGGCCATGCACTTATTATCTTCCGTCCTCCATTTACAGTGTATCTGCAAAATGCAAAGAAACAGTAATGAAACTTTGTACCAGAGCATTTCAATTTGCACAACAGTTGATAATAATATAAAATATTACACTTTTTCTCTTACTTATTTTTCATTTTTTTCTACGACACCATATGAACTCAATGGGCAGTTTTAAACGAAAATATGATATGAAAATAAAAATATTATATAAAATTATATATAAATTTAACACATGTTAAATCAAGTGATATATAAAATTCAAAGTCATGTCATAAATTTTTTTTTAATAAAATAATTTTTATTATATTAAAAATTAAATTCAAATTTCGTTGATAGTTATTTATTAGAATCATTTTGAATATATAATTTATAATTATTTATTTTAAGTTAGATATGATATATTTTATTTTAATTTAAAAATTAAATAATATATCTATTTTAAATTTTTTTAAAAAAAATTGAAGATAAAATTCACATATACATTTATATCTGAAATGAAAAACGATACAAATATAATAATTATTAAACAAATAAATTAATATAAGAACTATTTTTTAGTAATATTTAAAATTTGAATTTAAAGTTAAACAACAAATTATACATTAAAAAAAAAAGGATTTTTTTGGGAAATCAATCTTACAAGAGACAAAGAGAAGAAAAACGTGTGGGGGCCATCAAAGATCCCCCCCGCAGAATTATTGTCCAAAGTTGCAGATTTGGTCTGTTTGTTGTCTGTTTGAAATATTAAGAAATGACAAAGCTATATGTCAGAAAAAACAATTTGTGAACGTTGTATTTGTCACCAAAACTACTTCACCATGAAAAAAATTTTGCATACATTCAAAGAAACAAGGATGACAAGAGGAAAGGGAAAGAGTAGATTGTAGTTAATTAAAGTGTTAACTGAAAACGTAGTAAATGTTGGGTATTGAGCAGTGAGAAAGTGAAGAGTGGAATGGGGAAAGGAAAGGAAAAGAAAGGAGAGGAAAAGCTGTTCTGCCTCCAACGTCACTGATGTGTGACCTTAAAAGAAGTCCAGTTAGTCATCCTCGTCTTCTTCTTCTTCTTCTTCTCCCAGCCAAAGGGGAGGCCGGTCCTAATCAACCAAAAACCAGACAGCAACTTTTTCTAGATATATTCCAACGGTTTAAGGCTTCAAAAAGAATGGGAACATGTAATCCGAGAAAAGAATTCCTGCGTCACAAGTGCCCACCATTTCTCTAATTGCCAAAGGCTTTTTCACAAGAAAAGTTTAACTTTCCTTGGTTTGTTTGTTTCTGAGTTAATATGTGAGATATGGTTTTTATAACAAAAAAATTCAAAAATAGGTATTGGAATTTTAATTTTTTAAATATTTTGTAGTAAAAATAATTATGTGATAAATAATGATCAATAAAATATATCATATTTCATAATATTATTGATTTTTTTTGTCACATTAACTTATCATTAATAAAATTAATAAGTGGGACAAAATGTTTTATGAATATGAAATTATGATATTTAATATTGAAATTTTTAATATATGTATTAAATTGTGAAAATGGCATTGTTTCAAGGACTAAATCATACATTAACCCTTTGTTTATTTTTTTCTTTTATAATTTTTCAATTGCTAGCATGATAATAATAATAATAATAATAATAATAATAATAATAATAATAATAATAATAATAATAATAATAAAAAGAGCTAAAGTGTTTTCAATTCCTTAAAGTTATGCTGTTTTTGGATGAGACTTTGATTGTTCTTGTAGGTTTTTTTTTTTAATATGAACAACGTATAAAGTTATATATGAAAATGGATTTTTGCTAATAAGTGTGAGGTTATTTCATTTTAATATATAATTTAAGATAATATTTTTCAATAAACATGGTAGTTTTTTTAATAAAAAAAATTAAAATTTAAGCTTGCTGATTAAAAATGATTATATGAATTAATCTATTTAAGTTATAAGTGTAATAAATATAATAATTAAAGTTAATAATTTGATTTTTAATGATTTGAAAAAATAATTACTTACAATAATAATCTTAAAGAGTGCTAATCCAAAAACTTATAAACTAAATTTCCTTTCCTTTTCCTTTTTTTTTTTTTTCTTTCCCCAATAATTTATTTACATTCGAAATTGTTCTAATGGAGACTTCAACAATTTGTATTTGTTTTACTTGTATGTCCAAACCGCAAGGATACATGGGTGTCTGTTTTTCAATTTTTTTTTTCTGTTATCCTTTTTAACACCGAATTTCATTAAAAAAAATAGGTCATTGGATTTTATTAATGCCCAATCAATTTAATTTTGCAACAAGAGAAATAATTTACTAGCTTAATTGTGTTCTTAAATATTTTTTACATATAAAGAAAAAAAAACAAAATTACTTCTCCAAAATAATAATAACAAAAAGGGTGTTCATCCACAAGATGTTTAAAATAATGAAATTCAAGAACTCGAAATTTAATCAAGTTAGTTCATGAATTATGTAATTATTTTTAAGAGATTATATTTAGTAATTTTAATATTTAAATTTTAATATTTGTAATTTTTTTTTATCTTAAACTATCATCTCACTGGTTAAAAAAAAAGCTAAAAGATAAAAAAAAAAGTTTTCAAACAAAAATTAAATAATCATTTGAGTTTTTATATTTTATTGCAACCAATTAAGCTCTTATTTTATTTATTTTCATTAATTGAACTCTTATTAAATGAAAATTAATTAGTTGTAAATATCAATTTTCATCTAATCGATAGTTTGATTAAGGTGAAAATAAATATTTAAGTACTTAGATAAAAATATATATGTTTAAAAATTTAACTGATCAAAAATAAAAAATTCAAAACTTGAATTATAATAAAAATATTAAAAACTTAAATAATTATTAAAATTTTATTACAGGTTTTTTTTTTTTTTACGCTTTCGCCAAAATAATGAAACTTAAAGAAATTCATTTTCCAATCCATCAAAGTAGTTCGAAACTTGGGCTTAGGCCATAAATTTATAACTTTTGGGCCTTTCAACTTCAGGCTCAGCTTCTGGCCCAAAAATCTTCAGGCTTCTCACATATAATACGTTGAATAGAAACCTAGAAATCGGCAAAAATGAAAAAGCAAAGCCGATTAAAGTTGGATCCATTCATGATCTTATTGTTTATGCTATCCAACCAAAGAAGAAAATCCAACATCCCTTCAATTTGGACAAACGAAACGCCCTTCAATTCTCAAAAAACCCATCAAACATACCTCAGGAAAATTTCCTATTAAATGGTTGATTGCTTGTCCTCCAAGGTTCTTCGTTGATTTACCAGGTCTGATTTTCTTTTTCCCCTTTTGTTTCTCATTTATCTGGTTTTAAAATGTAATCGAGTATTTGATAATATGTATCATGTTTTACTTTCATGTTTCTTATCAAAACCCATGATTTCTTTTCTTTTTCTTTTTGTGATTGCTAAACTGGAACATGTGAGATTGCACTTCCACATTTTGTAGCATGCCATTGACACCTCCATAGAAGTAATACTACAATAACATACCCAGTTCATTGCCATCATGCCATGGATGTACCTGGATCAAATGTAATATCTTATTTCAGCTTGGGGACACTGCTTGAAAGAACCTCAACCCCTTTCAAAATGTGAAACTCTACTACTCTTTCAACGGAGGGAAAGTAAATGTCACTTTGTCAGTCTATCTCTTCCTTTTTCATGAAACATTGTAAAGTGCCCAGCTGTTGAGCACCACCATAATCAACCACCACATTTCTACAACCATGGAGCAACATCACTGCACGATCAGATTTACTACCAAGCACGTTGTCAAGTTTGCTTCTGTAATTAGTGCCTTTGTTTTTGTGTTGCAATCAAGTCATTATCATCATATCTACCTTTTTTTTTTTCTTTTGCTATTGTCAATTGTTTACCCAACTTACCAATTTACTTATTCGCTAATTTATCATTTCAGGCACAGAGTGGCAACTCAACTCAGCAATCCATCATTGTGAAAACAGGCATCGTCTCCTAGTTGCTGATAATTTTATTCGCTACTTGATTCAGTAAAGTCATCATTAGGTACTTTTCCCCCCTTTTTTGTGGGATAAACCTTTCTAGAATCTGTATTTTTTAGAAGAATTCATGTAGTTTTTGACTTCAAAGATCCTTGATTTGAATGAATATGCCTGTTTTGTATGACTGGTGTTTATCTTTTGCTTCCTGTATTGTACTGAAGGAGAGGATATCTCTTTCCTGGAAAGCAGCTTCTTATACCATGGCCTAGCTTTGCTACTTTTTTTATCCTTTTCTTTGATTGGAATAACAAACTTGCTTTGATACCCTGTCTTTTTGGTCGAGTACAATTCATTGATCATAGCTTTCCACTTTTTCTATATGGACTCTCCACCATGCTCAAAGAAAATATTTTACTCCAATGAATCTCATTCTTCTTTGGGACCCGCAACCACTCACAAGAGTTGATACAACACAACTCAATTGCCAAGTACATACACACGCATTTTTGCATTCATTGATGCAAATAACTCAATGATTTTAGGACATGATCTAATTACTATAGCAGTGTACTATTACTTTTTCATGATGTTTTTTTAATATTGGTTTTTTTTTTTTTTTTGGGTGAGGGATAATTTGTACTCTAGAAGTTAGATCTTTATCTTTGAATGTAGAGGTATGATTATCGTTTAGGATATGTTTGAATCACAATATTCTGAACTATTAGAATCGATTTTTCAAACTAAAGACAAGAACCCTATTTTTCTGTAGGCAAACGGATTGATGCCTTGTTATAGCAAGAAAATTAATCAAGTTATTTTTTGTCAAAAGAATATTGATAAATTATTATAGGTTGAAACTTGAATCTAAAGTTGCCTAGCAGCTGAGAATTGTTATTAAGATATTAAGATGATCTTTCATAGAAAAATGGAGAATCCTGTTTTTCTCATCAAAATACCTTTAATAAATAAAGGATTCTCCAACTTGGGATGGATGTTAATGGTTTACTATCTATGGTGAAGCAAGCATGGAGTCTTTGAATTCTTAATGCTTATGCTTCAACTAAATAATGAAAACTTGCAAAGAAAATCAGAAACAGTAAAAAAGCAAAAAAATTGTAAGGGCTTCTGTGTCTTGTCTGTCCCTTAGTTGCATTGTAGAGACAAGATGCTCCTCAATCAATCAACGCTAATCCATCATTCTCTCAATGGATAGTTGGAGGGAGTGGACCTGACACAGGAGAATCATGCCTACATTTTTATAAATCAGAATCAGGAACCCCACTTCAGAGCAAAAAAGAAAGCCTACTAGAAATCACATCTTTCGCATCCTTCACGTTGCACCTTTTCTT
>NW_019168379.1:0-21868 GCF_002303985.1 Durio zibethinus
ACGATGTGGGAGTGCTAATACATTTCTTATTTGTAATTGTAGTCCCGAGTCTAAATTTTGATTTCGTAGACTAATATATTTTTTAGTAAATTTTAATTAATTTTAAGATTTTTATTAAAAGATTATACTTTACGTGGTCAATCATACCTAATTAAAAAAAATTAGTAGTTACTTCTAAAATTTTTTTCAAGTTTAGTGATCGAATATCTCCGACGAAAAATCGTTACAGACATTATATCTTGAATCATGCCGTTATTTCCATTTAGGTAGAACTTATCTCCAACAAAAAAAACTTTATATACGCCAATGAATGCTTGAATTATCTGGTAACATTATTTTGGCATTGTGTTTGCATTTTCTTTTCATGAGTGTCGATAGAACCAAGCCCTTTAAACTCCTAGAAGCAGCCCCATGTTTCACACTCACCATAAGTGGCTCTTATTAAGAATGTTCACATAACTTTAACACTTTAACATATTTATGTTATGGGTTTATTAAGAGTATAATCTCATCTTTCCCTTATTCATTATGAGTACCAAGCATTTTACTTGAGGTGAAAATATAAGTCAAAGTATACAGATGTATACTTTAACTTGTTGAACTCAAAACTTGAAGTTATATCGAGCGTTGAGCTGAGTTTCTATCATTATGGTGTACGTAAAACCCTAAAACCTCATCCTTAAAATTTCAACATAGTTATATTAATTTTTCATACCAAATGGTGAAACTTTTATACTAATTTGTATCTTGAAGGTTTCTAAAACTAACACTCCCACCATGTATATATATATATATCTATCCTTTAAAAAACACGTTGCGTAGTAATTCAATTATTAAAGATATCCATTGTACAATTATCGTAAATTCTTTTAGTATACAGTGATCACTTTATTTTTATTCTTATCATGATGGTTTCATATTTGTTCATTTTATATATTTTTTGATATCCTAAGAAATTAATACCATTGCCACCAAATGTGTGAACCATACATTATAATTTTTTTTTTCACTAAGTAAATTATTATAAAGAGGCCTCAATTTCTTTGATGAATTAAGACAATCTTTTTGCTATTTTTTCATAGATTCTTATCACAGTCAATTCAAGACTCAAAATTTATTGTCTATGTATACTCAAATAACATGACTTTTAATCACAAATACATATGTAAATAGAATTGTATATTTGATACACTTTTAGTGTATAGATTCTATACACTATTAGTGAACTCAAATGAATGATAACTCATTAATGAGGTGAATATGATGATAATGCCTCATTAATGAGTAAATTATTTCAATTTATAACTTTTATTTTAAAAGTTGATATTTATTTATTAATGAGTTTCATCATCTGATTCACTAATAGTGTATAGATATCCTTTAAAAACATAATCATATTAGAAGACCATCAATAAGCTTATCAAGTGACTATAAAATATCATACATATATATACCTTTTTTTCCATGGATATTATTAACCACATTTTATGTCATGAGCAAAAATCATACCCATCATATAAAGTAACAATGCCAACCACCTTTTGATTATTTATAGATTTAATCTTTATTCGAAGGACCAATATATTTATGTACAATTAAAATTCATTGATATTTTAACTCTAATTTTAAGTCCTTTCACAATTAACTTTGTTAGATAATACCATTCAAACAAAATTTATAAGAAGTTCACAATGGATAACTCATTGAATAGCCAAATCCAAAGTTTACTGCTTTGAAAAGCCAACATTGTTATCTAGCCAACACATGGTGCACAACCATCATAAATCGTTGCCGATGAAACTATAGAAAGCCATGAATTCGCATTGCACATAAATGCATATATCTTTACAATTATATAAATCTCTATTTGCATTAATATAAACTTTATTTAAATTGTTTTAATGGCAAACCGTGCCATATTCTTCATAAAACTCTAAACTGAAACTTTTCAAAATTTTAAACAAGGCTAACAAGACATTGATGGACTGCCTTGAAATTGCCCGTGATCGGCAATTATTTCAATGTTTAATGATATGACTTTTATATAATCAATATCCCATATGTCAAAAACAATAAAATGTTATGGCGGGCCATCAATTAACTCCTTTATGGCTCTTTATGACTTTCGCTTTGTGATTATCACAATAAAATTCTGTTTTGACTAAGCCTCTCATAGCGGTGGCACTTCCATTGGAATGCACCACCAACCAAGGTCGAACTCCAAAGGACAAATGTCCTATCTTTCGCCAAAGAAATTAAGATTTAGACTAATTAATTAACATTCTCGTTTCTTCAGGTCATGGCAGAACCAAATTTCATTATTCTTTATCACGATAATCCTTATTACACCCATATACAGGTGACTAGAAGACAACTTGAATCCTTCTCTTCTAATTAACAACCCATTCAATAATTGTTCATATTTTTGTTACTAACACTACATAAAATTTTACAAATTATAAGGGATTTCAATAAATATTGTCTTTTGACATTTTTTGTCTTATATGGATACTGATTTTGGATTCATTTCTTGCATAAAAGCCTAAAGTTTTAGCCAAATTCTTGAGATGGTTTGCTGCTCAATGATTGATCAATATTTGGAGACTACACGACGGTTCACAAAAACTGAATATCTTCATCCACATGACAGTGGCATCATATAAATTTTACCACTCATAAGTCAGTGACCAAAATGTCTCCCATGCATTCTTGCAGAAGATATACCTATCAAGAAATGTAAAAGGATAGTCATTAACTTCAATACTATCAAGAAAGCCTTTGAAATTTTCATGTTAGCTCAAACATATCCCTATAGTATAAGAAAAAATTTCACCATTGATTTTACACTATCATGAACTAGCCACAATTCCGAATCCATTTGTTAGTAGATTTAAAAAAAAATAGAAATAGTAAGAAAGAAGAAAATATGGCTTTGAGGCGTGAACAATACTATCTTAAAGGCAATTATGCCTATAAGATACAACAAAGCCTTAAAATTCTCTAAATCAGAAGTAATGAAATTGGTCGTGCAGAAAGATCTATTTATAATAAATGAATAGTCATTAATCAAACCAATTCAAAAAGTCATGACATTTTGTATAGTCATATTTTATTGTTTAAATAAACTTTATTTAAACAATCATGTATTTTACTGTTCAAGCATATTTATTCGAAATCAATAACATTCTGAAATAAATAAAAAAATAATAATAATAAAGATTTAAAAATTAAATCTATTTGTCAAACAAACCTAAGTGCCCTAAGTGAATCGTTAGTAGATTTAAGAAAAATAGAAATAGTAAGAAAGAAGAAAATATGGCTTTGAGGAGTAAATAACACTGTCTTAAAGGTAATTATGCCTATAGGATACAACAAAGCCTTAAAACTCTCTAAATCAGAAGTAGTGAAATTGGTCAAGCAGAAAGATCTATTTATAATAAATGAACAGTCATTAATCAAACCAATTCAAAAAGTCATGACATTTTGTATAGTCATATTTTATTGTTTAAATAAACTTTGTTTAAACAATCATGTCTTTTACTGTTCAAGTATATTTATTCGGAATCAATAATATTTGAAATAAATAAAAAAAATAAAGATTTAAAAATTAAATTTATTTGCCAAACAAGCCCAAGTGTCCAAGTTCCCATCTTTGACTTTTAAAATTGTCCAACCCACTAGGAAAACTCTTAGCAAGCCCAAATGACTTGGCCCACTCCAACACTTAGCTCAATTGCTTAAATAATATAAGTAATTTCTTTTAAACCATTTATAAGTGATCTTTCTACTCAATGTGGGATACATCATATTCTAAACTACCAACAATCCCCCACTAGTTGGAATGTTGGGTGCTTAATCTTTAATCTTTCACACAAACAAATATTATGAATACAAGAAGGTATCTTTCGATTTAAACCTTCAATTGACGTATATAACTTAGAATTCTAACAAAGTTGATGGTGTTCGTAGATTAAATCTCAACTCCTAATGTTAAAATTGAAGATATAATACACATAATATTTATTTAATATTCTCTGTCAGAGGTTTATAATCGCTTTAGCACTATTATGGCCATCTGTTTATCTTTATTCATAAACATTTACAAGAAAATTTCTAATTTTCTTGTTGAAGCGGCACCGCTTCTATGTTTATATAGGTGGAGTTTTTTATTTATGTCTCCATTGCTATAGACTTGTGAGTTTTTTTAAAATTTTTCTTGACTTTAAAATTGTTTTGAAATTTACCAAAAGACTTGTGAGTTTTTTTAAAATTTTATCCACTCACATAATTCACATTGGAACCTCTAAGGAAGAGTGCATCTCTTGCACGATTTTTTGCTTCAATCTGTATGTGAGTTTGAAATTCTTCAATAGTGAAAGTATTTGTTGAATGTAGAACTTTTTTCCATATCCATTCCATGAAAAAAGAAGTTTTGATAAAATAGCTCCAACTTGAAGTGAATCAGGAACCTTAACTTAACTTAGAGACCAAAATTTGTAACTCATGCACTTGGTCCATGATTGGTTTATCATCAGTTATTGAAAATTCAAAGTATTTCAAAGCCAAAAACTTATCCGTACTTTTTTTTCGTTCATGTATTTGTGCTCAAGAGCCGTCCATATCTCTTTTGGTGTTTTCATATTTCTTTATAGGTTATATAAACGGTCAGATAATGAATTTAGAATATAACCTCGACAAATTAGTTCATTTTCTTCACGTTTGCTTCTTGTTGCCTTAATAGTATTAGAATCTTCAGGAGTTGGTTTTGGAATTGGTTCCAAATTTAGATCAAATACATAAAACATCTTCAATGCTATCAATAGAAAACCATTTTGTCCTTCCACCTAGTGTAGTTTGATTAATTAAAACGATCAAGTTTGATTACATCTTGATTTTGAAAATGAACCTTCATGCTTGATTCTAAATCCATAGCAGTAGTAGGGATAATAGTAGATGTAGTATCCATAATTGCCTTTAAATTGTTAGTAGATTTAAGAAAAACAGAAATAGTAAGAAAGAAGAAAATATGACTTTGAGGCATGAATAACACTGTATTAACGACAATTATGCCTATAGGATACAACAAAGCCTTGAAACTCTATAAATCAGAAGTAGTAAAATTGGTCAGGTAGAAAGATTTATTTATAATAAATGAACAGTCATTAATCAAACCAATTCAAAAAGTCTTGACTTTTTGTATAGTCATATTTTATTGTTTAAATAAACTTTATTTAAACAATCATGTCTTTTACTGTTCAAGCATATTTATTCGGAATCAATAATATTTTGAAATAAATAATAATAATAATAATAATAATAATAATAATAATAATAATAATAATAAAGATTTAAAAATTAAATCTATTTGCCAAACAAGCCCAAGTGCCCATGTTTGACTTTTAAAATTATCCAACCCATTAAGAAAACTCCTAGCAAGCCTAAATGACTTGGCCCACTCCAACACTTAGCTCAATTACTTAAATAATATAAGTAATTTCTTTTAAACCATTTATAAGTGATCTTTCTACTCAATATGAGATACATCACATTATAAACTATCAACAACTCCCCATTAGTTTGGAATGTTGGTGCTTAATCTTTAACCTTTTACATAAATAAATATTATGAATATAAGAATGTATCTTTTGATTTAAACCTTCAATTAGCGTATATAACTTAGAATTCTAACAAATTTGATAGTGTCCGCAGATTAAACCTCAACGGCTAATGTTAAAATTGAAGATGTAATACACATAATATTTATTTAATATTCTGTCAGAGGTTTATAATCGCTTTAGCACTATTATGGCCATGTGCTTATCTTTATTCATAAACATTTACAAAAAATTTTTCAATTTTCTTGTTGAAGTGGCACCACTTCTATATTTATATAGATGGAGTTTCTTATTTATGTCTCCATTGTTATAGACATTTGATTATTAACTCCATTAAAAGTTCAATCTCATCCTCCATTTACGCAATGACTTACATTAGTATTCCAAATATATAGAATGGGTTGACTAGTGTTAGAGACACATAACAATAATTTGTTATTACCTATTTAAACTTTGCAATTAGAGGTTACTAATTCAAAATTAGGTTCCCATTATCGGTGTCTAAAAGAAATTTTAAACCCAATTCATTTGTGGTGCTTCTTACCAAATTTCTAGTTAGCGCCTTGGTAAGAGGATCTGCTAAGTTTTTAGTAGATTTAGCATATATGATGGTAATTACCCTATTTTTTTTTTATCAATTCTCTGATATAATCATGTCTTAGACTAATATGTCTAGATTTTCCATTATAAATTTCACTATAAGCTCTAGACATAGTAGATTCATTATCATAGTACAAGGAAATGGTTGTCATTGGTTGTGGCCACAACTCTATATCCATTAATAAATTTCTTAGCCATTCAACTTCCTTGCCTGCTACAGCTAAAGCTATAAATTCAGATTCCATAGTTGAATGTAAAATGCAAGTTTGTTTCTTGGATGCCCAACTAATTGCACCACCTCCAAGGGTAAACATTCATCCTGAAGTAGATTTATTATCACTTATACTAGTGATCCAACTTGCATTTGAATATCCTTCCAAAACAGTTGGATCTGCGGAATAAAATAAGCCAAAATCTTTAGTTCTTTTAAGATAACCTAGAACTCTTCCTATGACTTTCCAATGACTTATATTAGGCTTACTTGTATATCTCGACAATTTACAAATAGCAAAAGCTATATTTGGCCTAGTACAATGCATAGCATACATAATACTTCCAATAGCACTAGCATATTCAAGTTGTGCATCTTTGACTTTTTAAATTGTCCAACCCATTAGGAAAACTCCTAGCAAGTCCAAATGATTTGGCCTACTCTAACACTTAGCTTAATTACTTAAATTATATAAGTAATTTCTTTTAAACAATTTATAAGTGATCTTTCTACTTAATGTGAGATACATCACATTTTAAACTACCAACACCATTCCAATGGAACATTTTAATTCTATTTTAATTGAAAATATAAACTCCAAATTCAATCTGAAATAAAATAATATTGATACGTGTGGAGTTCTCACACTAAACAAAAAAATATATGAAAGAAGTTTATTAATGTAAAACATATCCTATAAATTTTTGTGAAGTTTCAAATAAATCAAGGCCAGATTTAACTTTTGTTTTAATCCCAAAATGAATCTGTCTTTGCTTACCATCGTCACTTTCGGCCAAAATTCTTTCATAAAATTGTGAAATAAAATCTTAAGATTGTTAGAACATGGGTTAGAAAAATTATAAAAAATTAAGGATAAATTTTATGATATGTAATAGTATCATTTTTAAAAAAATGTTATTCACTCTAACCACTTAATTAATTAGTATACAAAAGAGTTACTGATAATAAATTTCGAAAATACAATGAAACTTTATAATTGATTATATTTTATATTAATGAAATCAATCCACTAATCATTCACCAACATAAGAATAGAATTATTTGATTTGGTTATAAAAAATTTGCGAAGCTTTTTCTAGCTTTTGTTTAATGTGCAAAATGTATCAATTTACATGATAGCTTCTATATCTTATAAAAATCAAAAGAATTTATTTATAATTAAATAAAAATCTCTTTACACAAATATAACTATCCATAAATATACTTATAAATACCATTCTTTATAACACATAACTTTTAGTAAATAATTATATCTTTTAAAAAATATAACCATTCACAGTCATATATTAATTCATAAGATATATTATTTCCAAAATGTTCAAGACACAAGCAATGCGCAATGATTGTTTACAGTGCTAACAGCAAGAAAGGTTGTGTTGGACAAGCCCTTAATGCAAAATTAACAATCAAGACCCAGCAAAGGGATGCGGCAGAGAGGACACTCTTGTTTTTTGAACAGCCATTGGACAATGCAGTCGCGATGGAAGATGTGCAAGCAAGGTAGACGAATGATTTTGGAACCGAAGGTCAGACCCTCCAAGCAGACAGCACATCGTCCATCCTCCGCGTCCTTCGAAAGCGTGAGGATCTCCAACTCCCGGACGATGTCGACTTCCACCACAATATTAGCTTTAGTGCTCCGAACAACGCGGCCAGTACAATTTAAATTAATCGTCTGACGGCAGAACTCCCCATATGTTTCGCCTCTGTACCTTTGAGGAATTCCGGGTGTTCCTAAAAGTTCGTGGATATGCTGGAAATAATTACACGAGTACCGGACTTTCTTCAAGGTTATGCCCTCTTTTCTAGCCGAATCTTCGGACGTTGGCGGACACAGTCTAACAAGCTTTCTTATTTGTACTGTAAATAAAACGCCGATAGACAACTTTGGACCTTGCTGCGGTGGGGGCGGTGACAGCAAGTTGTCGCAAGGGGCACAATCGTCGTCAATCCATGTGATGGATTTGAAGGCGTTGCATGATCGGAGACTTTGTATCAGGGATACTTTCCTTTTTGGCCATTAATCTAGGATGGTTCAAACTTTCAAAATACTACTTCTTGCCCTCAGGGGCCAGGGCTTAAACTAACCTTCTCAAAAGATTTAAAGAGAACAAAGATTTAGATGGTAAAACTCCCTGCACAGAGGATATATATATATATATATATATATATATATATATTTAACAATTCCTATTTGGATTTGGATTAGAAATAGGCCCTTCGAGTATGCCAAAATTTTTACTTGAACTCTTATTCCTTTATGGGATATCAAAGGCAAAATTGTAATTTTGCTTAGTCTAAGATGGTCGTGGGAGTTCCAGCTACTTATAGAAGAATATACAGCGTGCATTGTTCAGATCAAACTAGTACACCTACAAAATTACGGACTCATCAACTACAAACGCTTGAATGCCTTCTCCACTTTTCCCTTCTTCCCAGTTCTCACCTCTTTAATTTTTCAACAAAATTTAAACTATTTGAAACATAAAAAGTTATATATATATATATAAAATAATTGTATATACCACCAGTCAGCAGATTTGTTCATTCCAACCATCCGACCAAGAAAAGGCTATCCACATGAGTCAAGTACTGCTGAATGATGCACTGGCCATGATTGTCTGACCAAGTTTCTACCCTAAAAAGGAAAAGAAAGAACAATTAAATTGGAATAGGAGATGGTTTATATATCGAAAAGATGGTATGTATAAGCCAAAGGATCAACTGGAACATGCACAAAGGTTCGTGTAAACATCGTTGCTTGCCTTGAATGCAAACCAGCCAATTTCTCCACTTGATGATTTGGTGTTGTCTATAATTTTCTATGCCATCTTCATTGTGTCGTAAGGAAGATTATAAGCAAGGTTACTTGCATACTAATGATGACTCTCCATAAGCTCAACAAGAGTTATCTTTCCGCAATTGCCGGCATCCAGCCCGTCAAACTTCTCACTGATCTGCATAATGTCTTTTTCTGATACCTTTCCCATCTCCTTGAGCTTGTATATGACAAACTCTGATTTGCTGCACATATAATCTGACATTAATACTCAACAATGAATCAACTAAACTACAAACTAATTCATGATAAATGAACAGAAACTAACAATATTGAAACATAAAGAAACTGGTATACAAATTACTGAGAACATTTTAAGAAATATAACGTATGAGGATAATGAAACAGCATAAAGCTAAACTATATCCAGTATCCAGATCTAGTCAATGATGTAGCACCTTAAGCTCTTCAATCATTGTTACATTATTGTAGGCTTTCCCCACTCAAGTCCCACTAAGCAGCAAATGACATGTATGTAAGATAGGAAATAAATCGGGTTTTCTATCTGGTGAGGCAACAAGCAGACAATCAGAAGATTATAATCTTACAACAACAAACACCTTAATGAACCAGAGACTCAATTAAGCATATAACAACAACAATAAACTAAGCCTTATAACCCATAACTCAGGGGTCGGCCTTATAACCCATAACTCAGGGGTCGGCTGTATGAAAGGCCAATAGGTCATAGTTTTGAATTTTGTTGCACCACTCATTTCTATAAAAACAACATTTTCATCTACTTTCTCACTCAATTACCTATCATAGAAAAAAAAAAAAAAGAGGGGAAAGTACCCCAATATATACAAAATCATTGCATTATAGAAAGCAACTACAAACTGGTCTTGGTTATAATCATCTACACCCATGTTTACAGACCTACCACGCAAAGCAAATCAAAGAGAGCAGCTGTGGCATCTAAATTGTGCACACAAGATGAGACACATGATTTGCATAGCAAAATATGAATCAATTCCAATAAATAGGCCTTGAAATAAAATCCACTTCCAATTTGAGACATTATGCATTAGAAGTGTCGTGAGAATCTGTTATTTGAAAAATTAAGCAATTGGATAAATATTGACACATGAGAAGCACGAAATTGATCATGACTCCAAATATTAGTTCTTCAAGCTTTCATTAAATACATTTGTCCACAACCTTTAAATTGAAATAAACCTAAAATCTATTTTTCGAACACAATAAAATGTCAACTTATGAACTAAAAAGACTACAGCGAAATACATTGTCAGAATTAGGATATTAACCTTTCAGGTATTATTGCCTTGATCAATAAGCTTCAAGCATTCAACTACTTGAAACTTAACACGATGGAGATGCACAATTAGAGTACTAACCAAATTTTATAAAATAGCTTACCTCACAAAACCATTGTTGTCAATGTCAGCAGCAAGAAACTCAGAGATAGTCATGTCCTGACCAAGCACCCACTTTGCCATCCTCCTATGCCTCTTATCCACTCTAGCCTCAGCCAAATACAGAAATGCTCGAGCAACAGCCAGAGTTGAAACAAGCAACCAAATAGCAGCAAAAACCCGACCAGGCAATGTCATAAACGCCGCATCACCGTACCCAACAGTAGTAACCGACATAACAGAAAGGTAAAAAGCATCCAACCACCCAAGATTCTCAACAAAATGCATAACACCAACACCAATTCCAATACAAAGAACCACAACTCCTAATGCCAGTCCCACCTTCATTCTTATCCTCATTCTCCCCTTTTTCACATCAATTATATAAGATCTCGCCGAGTCCTTTTTTTGAACCTCTTGTTGAACAGTTCTCAACAAATAATTCTCTTGCAAATCAAGTACATAACTAACCATCCCACTAAGCAAAATATCAATAAACCAAATCCAACCAACACAAATAATATTGAAAACAACTTGGTAGCCACGCTATTAGGGGTAATATCACCATATCCAATCGTGCACATTGTGACAACACAAAAATACAGTCCATCAACAACAGGGTGAGTTTCATGACCCACAAATTTATGACGATTAAACCAATATATAACAACACCCAAAGACAAATATAACACTAAAAGAACAAAAGCTTGTCTTACAATCGATTGGGAACCAAGTTGAGGCTTGGGAATTGAAGGATGGATGAAATCATTTAAAACTGCTATGGCAGGTGCCGTTTTGCACCTGTGAAGATTGGTTTTTTCCCATGTGAAATTTGGGTCTATTAACCATGAAGATGTTCCGGGTGAATTTTGTTGGTTTTGTTGCAAAAGCGGGTCTTGAAGATTTATAACGTTTTCTTGAGAAGAAGAAGAAGAAGAAGAAGAGGATGGTTTGGATGAGTGAAGGGATGAAGTTAAGGCATCAAGGATTGGAGATGATTCAATTGGAGAAGAGGAAGAAGAATGAGACGGACCAAATATGATTCTATCTTTTAATTCTGAAGGGGTTAAAGGGACGGGGAGAGAGACTTCATCGTTTTCTGGAAGAGGAAAGAGAGGTGGCGGTGGCGTAATTCTCTTCCTGGGACTTACGTACGGAAGCCAAGGATCATTTTCCATATGAAAATCGTCTGGGAAAACAAAAAGAAATAGAAAAAAGGGATGCAGATTTTGGGAATATCGATTGGGTTGTGAAATGTGAAGAGAGAGACGAGACAACGAGGCTGTGGTACGAATATAAAGTGGAAGGATATAATAGAAAAAAAAAAAGAACCGAACAAGAACAGGATCAGAGTTTTTCAAGTACATCCGTATAAGCAAATAAAGAAATTGCACGTGTAATTGTGTCTTATGTGTAGAACATGGACGACAAACAGTAAGAGAGAGAGAGAATGGGGCGTGTTTTGTTTTGGGAGTCTTATTTTAAGTGAAACAAAACTTCTTTTAATCTCGTCTCATGATAGACGTGGATTTAGGAAAAGGACTATGAAAAAGGCACGCGCTGTTGAAGAAGCGAGTGTGACGGTGTTAAAGCCGTTAATCAAGGGGGAATTTTGATCAGGCCACACTGCCAACCAGTGGCATGTGAAAGCTGTTCCTTTGTTTGGTTTATAAATTTATTTCAAGAATTGATTAATCATAAATGAATAATTAGTTGCGAATAGACGGTAGAAGCCTCCGCTTTGTCTGCTTTAGATAATGGAAGCAAAAGTATCCCCGAAATATGGACTTCGATAAATTATTGTACATTTTTTAGAAAAGTTTAATGACGAGGGGAAGCTTTTTTATATCAGGCAGGAGTATAACTTACGTAAGCTTGATTTTACGAACCATCACAGTTCCGCTACAATAAACTTTAACTGCTTCGTAACCGAACCTAAGAATTATTGTTGTATTTTACTAGTTAATGGGACAGCTTTCCTATCATTATCCACCTTAATGTGCTGTTTAACTATTTAAAGAATAAAGATTAAATACCATTGAACAACTTTTATGCTACTTTGGGTAGCTTAATATTGCAACAAACATACCTCATTCAGCATATTAATTGTTAGAAATATAGGAGAAAGAAGGCAAACAACTACTTTCCAGATGAAGCATCAGTTAGCAAACCTCTGCCTCCAATAATGTTTGAATTAATAGTGCATTTTCACATGACTCTATAGATAGTAATTACGACTAGGTTTATTGCTCAACACAGCATTGCCAAGGTAATACAGTCGAAAATATCAAAAACCCACTAAAAGTGGGTCCAGGAATATTCAACCCGCAAAAGAGGCTGAGGCTTTCACATTTGATCTAATCATCATCATCAAGAACACTCCGACGCCTCTGGATCTGTAAAATCAGATAAATAATCGAGAAAAATTAAAATACTTCAAACTGTGCCGCGTACATTAAACAAGTAGCAATGTATGATGACTTACTGTGACTTTGGTCTGTTTAGTTGTTTGGGTGTTTATCTGTTCCAGCAGTGATATAAGCCTCTCCTCAGAAACCTTTACATGGGTTCAACCATACAAATTTCAGTTCTTTAGGCTAAGCTACAGATGTGGTACAGAACAATTGCACCCCTTATTAGGCACGCAACAAAAAATAGTAAGACAACAAAGATTTCACCATACCTTCTCAACTATCTGACCCATCTGAGCAGCTCGTAGTATAACATCCTCCACACCTCTAGCCTTCTCAGGTTTCACCAAGGCAATTCGAGCAACTGCACAAGATGTATAGCAGCAAAGAAAATAAATGACAAGGATTATATATAGGAAAAAGGCAGAGCACAATGAGTGTAACCCCGTATCTGTCACCTATGCCTGTCATTAATTAATTGTACTCTTTTTCCTTCATCATATAGTTATCTTCTTCTTGTTTTAAATTCTTTTTTCCTTTACATTCTCTTCTACAGAAGTTCAATGTTCCCACAACTGTCGTAAAGAATGAAAGTCGTGATGCGTCACTCTCCGTTTTGCTGCATGATTATAAAGTCATTCACTTGATGACGGAAATGGGCTATGACCCTTTCAAAGGTGAAGGGCTGTGTAGAGGAAGGGGTGAGAAAAAACCATTTGAACACATGTTAACCCTATAACAAAAATGGGTCTTGCATCATGATGGAGAACTCAAATCCGGAACTCGCGGTTTGGGTTATCAAGCAAGCATTCACATGGTAGCAATTCAAGAAGGCAGCTCATTGGAAAAAAAGTCCTAAATCCCATGAACTGATAAGAGTTCAGTGTGCTCCCCCGCAACTAGAAGATGGTGGTCAGGCAACGGTTGGCAAGGCTTCTAAACTCTATTCAACTCAGATTTTCACAACTTTATATTCACAAATCTCACACTACATAACTCAAATCTAATCTGTGCCTTGATCATCAAAGAGAACAGATCAAATTCAGTTTTTGACAAGCAAGATGATTAGGAAATCAAGAAATTCCCTGGTACCCTAACATCTTTTCCTTGTGGGATTTCCAATTGTATGCCTTCCACAATTTTTTAAACTCCATACACAAATTAGGTCTTTTTAATATAAATAAATACTAGTAATTAGCACGCTTCTCCATGCTTTCTAAAGAATAAGTTCACTATTCACAACCATAATGACAAACACAGACATTATTAGACAAAGTAAACTAAATTCAAAGATTTAAGAGCGCATTTATATATCATGAATATAGAATGTAACATTAAACTTCATAATCAAATAAGATAACTTAGAAGAGTAAAGAATTCCTTGAAAGAATCCACATATGAACAAACATATAAGCAATTAACAGCAGGTTTCTTTAATCAACTTAAATGGTGAATTGAGATACAAACTTACGTCTTTCACGTGCTTCAGTGGACAAAATCTGACTGAGCATCATTTGCCTCCGTTCATCTGCCTCCCTAAATTAAAGGCGTGTAATTGTCAAACTGATTATTTAATTTTATCTCAAAAAAATTTCTTAAAACATTTATGGCTTAGAAACAATAAGCATTTACAAGAAACTGACCTCTTGGCATCTTCCTGAGCTGTCTGCTGTTCAGGGTTCTGTTGATTCCCCTGTTTATCAATAAGTTCTAATTAGTACCATTAAATTAAAAGTACAAGCAAGCCAAATTAGAATTCTTTAATAGAAAGAATTCCTATAAATTAAAATGAAAAGACATAGATTACCACTCCATGTTGAGCCATTAGCTCTTGCATCCTTCTCTGTCTAATTGCTTCTAGTTCAGGATCAGCCTACAAAATTACAAAAATTTAAAATCCCTAGAGTTCCAAAGACATCAAGAAGGGTAACTTAACCTACTTACAAGAGACCTTTGCTATTACAGAGAATCAGCATTTAAGAATGAACGAATTAACCCAAATCTATTTCCACTATCTTTTATTAAATTATAATTCGACTATTATTAAACCCAAAAAAAATTGGAAGCTCTAACAAATCAAGTATAAATGGAATATTAAAGTTCTAACTAAGAAAACAAAAAATCGAAGGGCTGAAACCCTAATGAGATGTTTGGTTGCTGAGAAATTTAGTAAGAAAAGAAAGGAAAATGGAAAAGAATACCATGGATTCGAGAGTATTTCGATCTCCTCCTCCAAAAAGCAGGTTAACGCCTTCTTCACCGGTGAGGGAAAAGAGGGAAAGTGAGTAATACTTTCTAGTGTTTGAGATTACAGCAGGCTTTGGCTTCAGCTTTAGCTTCAGCAAGACGCGATCTGTGTTTTTCAACTTAAGCCCTTCCTCCGCTGGCGGGCCCCATGGCGGTAATCCGACTTTCCTTTAATTTTGGTCATTTAAATTATTAACCAAAAAAAAGGGGCCATTGGGTTGGGCTTGAATGGGCTCAGGTTGAGTCTTACTCCAGGCCAACTACCTAACTCTTTAGAGAGATAATCCAACTTGACCCAATTCTTTAAAAACGTAAATTTTCAAAATTATTTTGTTAAATTAAATCAATGAAAATGATCGAATGTAGAGGATTCTAACCTGTTTCATTAGGGTATATTTTAAAAATTAATATACATAAAAAGGAAAAACGACGCCGTTTGAATTTCTATGTTATTTTAGGGATAAAAAGTAACGAAGACATCTGATCTTTCTAATTCTACGTACAAGAGGGTGAGGGTGAGGGTGACAGCTCGCCAAATCCTGGGTAGAGTATTATTTTTGGTAAAACAATATAAACTCTGCATGAAATTGCTTTAACAAAACCAATCCTGATTTCACGTGCCTAGTAATGCCCAAGTGCCCAGCCACAGCCAGCCCCGTTTTTTGCAGTCACTGGCTCTTGATCTGACCCGTTCAAATTGCAACAAACACCTTTTCCTTTCCGCTTGGATTCTTTCTATATCCGGATTTGATTTGCAATTTACTCGGCGATTCCATCATTTTTTATTTTTCTTTTTCAGTGACTGATGAGGGATGACCCCACTTGATTCTATCAAACGGTTCATATTCAATCTCCTAGATCAAATCTGAAGCCCCACGCCAAGAGTGTTGTGTCAATCCACATTTAACCAAAACTCAAACAGTTAAAGCAGGATTATCTTCTTACATTCATTAGTCCTCTCGATGCCAAAGGATATGTAAGAACGATCCAAGTAACTGAGAAGTGAGCTGAGAATTGATGAACTTAAACTAGTAAAACCTCCAAAATCAAGGCCAAAGAAAGAAGCGGACAAAAACCCAAGAATGAAAGAATCCTAGTAAGAAGAAGTAGCAAGGAGGAAGACCAGAAGCAATGGGTTTCAGCATGGGCTTGAACTTCCTCCTTCTCTTAGCCATGGTGGCGACTAATATCCTCTCCCTTTACCACCTCTCTTCCACCGTCCAATCTCCCAATCCTCCTTCGCCTACCCCTATCCCTGACCACCTCCTACGCCAGCTGAACACCATACGCGCCACCATCAATCACCTCACACGCCACAACCCATCCGCCGCATCTAAATCCACACCCACCGTACCTCAAGATCTCGTCCTCCACTCCCAAATCGGCCCCATTGCTTCTTCCTGCCACAGCCACCCTGACCTTCTCCATAGATACATGAATTACACTCCTTTTTCAACCTGCCCTTATGATCCTGACCTCCAAGAAACCCTTATTCTCAATGGCTGCCACCCACTTCCACGTCGGCGTTGCTTCTCAAAAACCCCATCAAAAACCCCTTCCACTCTTCCTTTAAACCCTTTCGCAGCTTCCCTCCCTGACTCCTCTGTTATCTGGAACAAATACTTGTGTAAATCGTTTGCCTGTCTTTCACAAAACAATCCCGTAGGCTTCGATCTCAACGCTCTACGCTCTTCACTGCTAAAATACGCTTCTGAACTCGATCTCCCCGTTAACCAGTTCATGCAATTGGCTAAGTCAGCTAATTCAGTGATCCGTCTTGGCATTGACATAGGTGGTGGAACTGGAACCTTCGCTGCTATAATGAAAAAATTCTACAATGTTACGATGCTGACCACCACCATGAACGTCAATGCACCTTACAATGAAGCCGTAGCTTTAAGAGGGTTGGTGCCTTTACACGTGCCGTTGCAGCAGAGGTTGCCCGTTTTCGACGGGACGATGGATGTGGTTCGGTGTGGAAGGGCGGTGAACAGGTGGATACCTGTGTCGGTGATGGAGTTTATGTTTTATGATGTGGATAGAGTGTTGAGAGGAGGAGGGTATTTGTGGGTGGATCGGTTCTTTAGTAAAGGAGTGGATCTGGAGAAAGTTTATGAACCACTAATTGGGAAGCTTGGGTATAAGAAAGTGAAGTGGGCAGTTACCAATAAAACTGATCCAAGTGGTTTGAAGAATGGGGAAGTTTATTTGACTGCTTTATTGCAAAAGCCTGTTTCAAAATGATGACGGGAATTGAGGATTCATTGAATTTTTGAGGTAATTCCTTTCAAAGTTTGGTACTAGTAGCTTTGGGTGAATTTGTTTTGTTTTTGAGAAATATGGAAAAACTTAACTTATTGCTGCATTTTTATTGCATTTCTGGGTTAGTTGGTTATTTGATCTGAGATGAAGCTGAGGCATATTCATTATATATTAATAATGACATGATCATAGTAGTTGAAGACTTGAAGTGAATTTTTGTTGTTTTTCTTGATTCACCTTGAGGATATGGTCTTCTACTTGTATGTTTTGATTTCTCAGCATTTGCATTTGATCTTGTATTAAATTCAACAGTCGCTTTTTTTTCTTTTTGTGAATTTCTTCTGATTTGGTCTGGATTTGTTGCTACAAGTGATCAGAATTGTTGTCTTAACATGTGAGAAGGCCTTTGATTACAAGCACCTGAAGAGGGTACCCAATTCTATACACTATAGCAATTTGTATTTGATCTAAGGATACAGCATAAATCCACTTCTTTTCATTGTTTGCATAATGTCTTCTTTCCACCCTATCTGATGTTGACTCTTTGAAACCTGAATGGTCCTTTGGATTTTCACACTGTTGAAGTTTTACCTTTGCCTCTTGACTCTAAACTTCATCTAAAATCGTTTGAATTGGCTTTGTTCCCACAATCGAAAACCAAAAGCATGCTCCCAGTACAACTAAGATTATAATGATCTGATCTTGTTACCAGAGTTGAGTATAATATAATCGGGAGTTTGAATAATTACGTTCCGAGAATGGAGTTTTCTTGTTTGAAAATTGAATTGTGTATCTAGTGTCAAGATGGAAAGGCTTACTGGCATATGAACTGAATAAAGCAATCATTTGACATATAGTATATGCATTGGTTCATGCTAGATTAAGCTTTTAACACATTTATCTGTACTATAAACGCATATCATGTGGGAGGCTAAATGCATCTAGTTACATTTTATCAGTTCCTTTTTCTGATTGTAACCAGTGAATTTCCAATGTTTTTTTTTTTTTCAGATATTGATGTCAGATCAGAATTGCTTGAATGCCGGAAACATCCCACCACCTTTCCAAAGATTAACGTTTGCAGCCGAAAAGCTGGAAGAAAGCCTTTGCTCGAGTAACAAAAGCAACTAATGTGGCTTACGATTTCAGCAGCTTTTTAATGTTGTAAAGATTGTTGATGTCCAAAATATTTTATAGGAAGCGGAAAGTGTTGTAAAATCACAATGTTCTGTCGGAAAACGTGGTCAAAGTGGCCCTCGTTCATTCAACTGTATAACCTGTGGCCATCTACACATAAATCTGGAGAACAGATCTCAAAATAATGGAGTAATACCATATATATATTTTTGTTTGCGTTAGCAGCAAATGTGCGAGGATGATGAAAAACTTACTCGAAAAAGAGGGCTTTCTTTGTGTAATGTGTTGAGAAGCATGAATTCCTCCCAGGATGCTAGAAAGTTTTAGTTTGAGATGTGATTTCACAAAGTGGGCGCTGAAATGGTGACCTCGTTAATGATCCATTCAGATCAGTTCAGTTAAAAGTGAGCGACAACTTATCGACCCCAAATGGATAGTTGGATACGGCTAACCACTCCTCGACCCATGATTGTGATCAAGATGTAATACAATTGCTCCCAAGTTATTTAAATTTAATTCAATTATTGTCAAACACTTTAATTTGTCAAAAAATTAAATTTGAACACCTTAAAACTTCACTCCAATAACTTATAAATTTAATCAAAATTTTATGTTTTAATATATATTTATTATTTTAATTAAATAATTATTATTGTATCATTACATATATATTAATTTGAGTTCAAAATTAAACACAAATAATCAGACTTAAAGTCAACATAAAATTAAATTTATTTTTTATTCAGTAAACAAATTTAATTAAACAAATTTAATTTTTATTTTAAATTAAATTTGAATTTAAAAATTAAAATTCAATCAAATTCAAATTGAATTTTTAAATTTTTTAACAGCAAATTTTGAGTTAAACTTGAATTTTTTATTGTACGGACTCTTGACAGGACTTTTAATTTGATATTAAAAAAAAAAAAAAAAAGAAATCTATAAAGATGCCGCCCTGCCCTTCAGTCTTCAGTCTTCCGTCCAGTTTTTTTTTTTTTTTTTAAATATATATTTATCTGATTTTACAAATTGATTTCGGAAGAGGAATCCTGGGTTCTTATAATTAAATCTGTTTCTTTATAAAATATCTACATATTAACGACCAACAGAATCATCCAGGAACCAGTCCCACCGGTCAGAATGCAGCAGATGATTTCCATGCATGAGTCCAACAATGCAGCCAGGTTTCCAACATGGATAGAAGTTGATAGGCATTTCCACCAGCCAACAGGCTTAATCAAGGCTTCCGAAATCCAACATAAGATGAGGATCTCATTTGGAGGAAAGGGTAGACTAATGCAAAAACCAAAAATTGTTAGTACTCCCATCTTTGGAAACTCGTTAATTCTGTAAAAAAAATTAAAATGGGGAACTGGCAAGTAGCATATGCTACATTTAATTATCTTTGTAGAATCCTCAAAAGAAAAAAAAAGTCAAAATTTAATAGAACAAAGCATTAGCCATGTTACAGATCTTGACCAAAAACATTTAAAATAATGAAAGAAGTCGCATAACACAGTTGTTACGGACTTGTAAGTTTCAACAAGTGAAAACATCTCTATTTTGCAGATAGTTTAACGTTCCATGGAGCTTGCAAAATTCTGTTGACCTTTCAAGGAGTATTAACCTTCTTTCTAAGGAGGTGGTGCAGGTCAATCACATTGATCTTGGCGGCAAGTATGAAGTCATTTTCTGTCAGTCCACCTGTGTAGGAGGAATTATCACGCTTGAATTATGATTTCAAAGACATTAGCAGTATACAAGTTAACGAAGAAATACAAACCTTAGCTCCGGCACACTTTAGATAAAATTTGCCAGCTCTATTTAAATAGTACAAAAAGTATTGATCAAACTTAATAGAATGCCTTGCAACTTATCCAAGAATTGGAGAAGTTCTGCTTCTCTTCGTGCAGGATAAGTAAAACCTTGGTGTTTCATGAATGAAGAAATAATAAATAGAAATCATCCTTATCAGAATAGTCTATAAAAGTAAAAATGCCGAACAAGTGAAAACAGACAAAAAGAAAAGAGGCAAAAACGAAGAACAGAGGATGAGAGTATTTCCATGGACAAGATAATTCTTACCAACTGCATGTGTCCATATTTCAACTGTTACATTGTTCCATCCGACAAGATGCAGATCCGGATGATGGCCTGCATTAACCACAACACTTTCACTCATCCAAGCAAAGACCAAAATCCCCAAGTAAGTCAATTACAAAGTCATTATCTCCCATTAGAGATCAGTACAGTGTAAAAGAATAGCGCAAAGTACCTTCTGCTTCAGCAATATCAGCTACAAGTTGAAACAACTCCAATCCTTTGATGAAACTCTTCACTTTCCAAGACCTTCTTAGCTTCAATGTACCACCTTCGTTTACCAAACTCCAACCATCTACCTGATCAAACTTAAACAGTAAAGAATTTTGGTATATGTAATGAGGAAAATCAATAAACATTTTAAAACATACCTTTGGAATCAGTTTACTAGCACTTTCTTCAGTCATGGGCCGTACATCCTTTGAGTTGCATGGCACACACTTTCTAGTCAACAAATCTAACAAGGCCAATAAACCACATCAGACAACAAGAGCTATCCATTATGATCAAATCTAATTTTATAAAAAAAATCAGACACTAATGATGGCAAAAATGTAGTACACAAACAGGCAAACCAAAAAGTGAGGAAACGAAAAGCAACACTACAAGTTTAATCCCGTAACAAATAATAATACCTCACCCAAAAAAAAAGAAAAAAGAAAGGATTGCCACAAGAAAAAGTCTTTTTTTAAAAAGGAAATCGACCAACTTAATCACACCTCACATAGCCAGTTTAATCCCTCCATCATCTGCCACATTCGAAGTATTCAAGTCTACTTTCTTAAAACTCTTGCATATTCAAGATAAAGCATAAGATCATATGGGGAGGCAAGAGAAAAAGGATACTTTATGCCCCAAGCAAGAAATAATGCTTATGACAGCATGGACGGGAAGGGAAAAATGTCAAGAGGACTCTTAGCGTGCAAAAGAAAAATGATTTAATTTCTACAATCAAAAAAATCACAAAATAATAGATTATACAGATATTTCAAAGAAAATGTCATAATAAGAACTAAATTTAACCACTGAACTGAATTGTATCATTTTGC
>NW_019168380.1:0-21853 GCF_002303985.1 Durio zibethinus
AATTGTCGAACCAATTTAATTTATATAATAAATTAATAAATTATTATATTATATCTATATTTTTTAATATATAATAATATATATTATATTATTAATAAATCATAATATATTATATTAATAATATTAAATAATAATATCATATTAATAATTGTCTACATTTTATCATTTTAATTTATTTAATATTATTTAAATAATATTTAAATTATTTAACTAAGTAAAAATAATTTATAATAATAATTTATTATTTATAAGTATATTAATATATAAATTGATTATTAATATTAATTATCATATTATTAATATATTTAATAATCTAATTAAAATTTAACATATATTAATTTTCTATTACATTATAATAAATATTAATAATTAATTTAATTAATAAGGATTATAATTAATACAAATAAATCTCTTACTTATTAATATGCAATTATTTGAATTATCATACAAATTGACAAATATTAAAAAATGAATATTTTTATCAGTCAAGTTTAGATAATTATGACTATTTGAACATTTAAATATTAGTTATTTGACCGTATAAATTATTATTTAATAAAGATTAAAATATTAATTATAATTATTAAATAAATTATAATAGATTAAAATTAGTATTATGATAATAATTAAAATTATCCTAACAATATTATTATATAAATACTATATAATAAATTTAAATAATTACAATTAAATACTAATTAATACTTTATTAATAATTAAGATAATAATATAATTATTTAGTTTTATATTTAATTAATTAATGATTATCTATTTCCTTAATTATTTATTTTTAATTTAAATAATTGCAATAGTTTTGACTTACTTACATCATCCAAAATAAATTAATAGAAATAGCTTGATTTACATTTAATTATCTATTAATATATTTTAAATTGATTATTAAAAATAAATACAATAATATTTAAAATAAATAATTTATTAATCATGAATTATTATTTCAATAAATTATTATTATCTTTATTTAATTATTAATTTATTACATATAATTCTTTATATTATAAATTAAATATATTATTAATAATTATATAATTATATATATATTTAGTAATTAATCAATCACTTAGTAAACAAAACTAACCATCTTATTTACTATAATATATATAATCTATATATATATAATTATATATTATAAATAAATAAATTATAAATATATTTTAAATAATATAATAACATTATATAATTATAATTATATAATACTTAGAATAAATTATCATTATTATATAATATTGGTTATAAAGTTTTATAACTAATATATAATTATATTATTATATATCAAATTATTAATATAGAATTAATTAATATAATATTAAATTCAGATATTATTAATAGTAATAATTAATATATAATATAATAATAGTTATTAAAAATATAATACTATTAAAATTTAATACATAAATATAAACTAATAATCATTTTATTTATTCGTAAATAAGTTAACTATTAATAGATAATACTATTTAAATAATATAAAACCATTAATAATAATAAATATTAATATATCTTATATTTAATATTAATTTAAATAGTTTTTAAATCTCTTTCATATTAATTTTATATCAGTTTATATCAGTTATTTGTTTATTATCTAATATTCAATAGATAATAAAATTATACAAATAATAATTTGAACATGATATTAATAATAATTAATTAAATAATTAGTATTGTTTAAATTATTTAAATAGTCATAACTATTAGAAACAATTATTTATATCAAATTGTTACGATCTTTATTTTGTCATAAAAGAATTGTTTCTTTTCATATAAGCTTATTCATATTAAAGTAATACTAATTTAATAATATTCTAAAAATTAGTAAGAGATTTAAAAAATAAATGTGTTTGCCAAAGTAGTTTAAATAGTTAAGACTATTAGGATAATTATCTATTTCATATCATTTTGACCTTTTGTTTAGTCACAAAACAATTATTTCAATTCATACAAGCTTATTTAGAATAAATTAATGCTAATTTATTAACATTCAAAAAATTAATAAGCATTAGATTTAAAAAAATAAATCTATTTATCAAATAAATTAAAATAGATTTGATTATTTGAACAATTATGTATTTAAATTCGTTATGACCTTTTGTTTTGTCATAAAATAATTGTTTTAGTTTATAAAAACTTATCTGAAATAAAATAATACTACTTTATTAATATTTTGAAAATTAATAAGCAAGATTTTTAAAAACTAAAATTGTTTTCTAAATCAGTTCAAATAATTATGGCTATTTGAATAAATATCAATCTCAAATTGTTTTGATCTTTGTTTTCTCATAAAATAATTATTTCTGATCATACAAGCTTATTTAGATAAAAATATTACTAATTTAATAATATTTCAAAAATTAATAAGAGATTCAAAAAATAAATGCGTTTACCAAACTAGTTTAAATAGTTAAGACTATTAGAATAATTATCAATTTCAAATCATTATGACCTTTTCTTTAGTCGTGTAATAATTGCTTCAGTTTATACAAGCTTATTTGAAAGAAAATAATACTAATTTATTAATTTTCAAAAAATTAATAATCATGAGATTTAAAAATAATAAATTTGTTTACCGAACAAGTTTGAATAATTACGGCTATTTGAACAATTATTTATTTAAAATAATTATGACCATTTGTTTTGTCATAAAACAATTGTTTTAGTTCATAAAAGTTTATCCAAAATAAAATAATACTACTTTAGTAATATTTCAAAAATTAATAAGTAACTAATTTAACCAATCAGTTCAAATAATCATAGCCATTTAAACAACTATCTATTTCAAATTGTTATTACTTTTTGTTTTGTCATAAAACAATTGCTTTTCAACATACAAGCTTATTTGAAATAAAATAATGCCAATTTATTAATATTTTAAGAATTAATAAGACATTTAAAAATCAATCAATTTATTGAACTAGTTCAAATAGTTATGACTATTCTAACAATTTTCTATTTCAAATTGTAACAACCTTTGTTCTATCATAAAACAATTGTTAATAATTTAATTGCTAATTATATATATATATATTAATTATAATATAATAATAAATTATAAATAGAATATAATTTTAAATGTTATATTCTATTATAAATATTATAATATTAATTAGTTTAAAATATTAAAAAAATAAATATGTTCAACTATAAGTATAACTATTTGAATAATAGTTAACAAATAAGTTAATTAATATAATAATTATACTATTGTAATATTTATTAATAAAGTTATAATTAATTCTATAATTAATCAAAATTTCAGAAAATAATTAATATATATAATATAGTTAATTATGTGTTATAATTATTAATAAGTTTTTATATTCAAATTAACAATTTAATTAAAACAATAACAACAATTTATTAATTAAACAAATATTTATATAATTAAACAAATTAAAATTTATATTATAAAAAATGCTCTATATTATGATATATTAATATAGAATATATTATATTTTTTATTATCTTTAAAACTATTTAATTATAACTAAATAATTAAATTTATTATTATACAATTATTACTACTAAATTAATAATAAAATTTATTATTTGTAGTAAATAATTTTTGAAAATATATTATCTATATTATAATAAAATAATATTATAACTAATTAATATACAGATTACAAATAATAATATCAATATTAGGTATAATTATTCAAATAAATAATTGTCTATTATCTATTTCAAATAATAGCTTATTATTATATCTATTATATAACATTATTTATTACATTCTTAATTAAATAATAAAAAATTTAAATAGTGATAATTGTTGCAATTATTAAATAATTTATTATTACTAATAATACTAATTTATTACCTTTTGTTTAAATATTCTTAGTTATAATCTATATATTAATAATTTAATAAGTTAAATTATTGAATTATATATTTAATAAGGATTTTAATAAATATTTAATTAGATTATATTAATTTATTTTATTTTATTTAAATCATGAATAATTAGGAATAATTAATTAGAACTTTGATTTATACATAATTATATAAATATATATATAGATAAATTGTCATAATTTATTATTACTTTAATAAATTAGCTAATTATTTCATATAAATTATTAACTAAATAATAACATATAATATGAAATAAATAATAACAAATAAGTTAATTATAAATAATAATATAATTATAATATTATATTATAATTATTATAAATTATAATTAACTTATTTGTTTTAATAAGTATTATTAAATACTTAATTATATAATAACAATATCAATTGTAATATTTATTATAAATTATTTATAATTACTATTATAATATTATCTAATACAATCGATAATTATATAAATTGTATAAATAGTATAATTTAATAATAAAACTATTATTATTATTATTATTATTTATACTTGATATAAATTATTTTATATTAATTTATAATTAATTGTTATGCATATATAAGATAACAAACTATTAATTAACAAACATAATATTTAATTATTGTTAATAATTAATAAAACAATAGTTATGACTTTTAACTGTAACAAAATTTAATTATACAATTAAATAGTTATTTATTATAGCTTATTTAAATTATTATTTAAATTAAATTATAATATTAATTTAACATGACTATTTGAACTTGTTCAGTAAACATATTTATTTTTTAAATCTCCTACCTATTAATTTGCAAAATATTAATAAAGTAATATTATTTTATTTTGAATAAACTTGTATGAATAGGAACAATTATTTTATGACAAAACAAAAATTATAACTATTAGAAATAAAAAATTGTTCAAACAGTTATAACTATTTAACCTTACTCAGTAAATAGATTTATTTTTTAAATCTTTTACTTATTAATTGTTGGAATATTATTAAATTAATATTATTTTATTTTGAATAAGCTTATACAGACAGAAACAATTGATTCATCACAAAACAAAAGGTCATAACTATTTGAAATAGATAATTGTTCAAATAGTCAAATCTATTTAAACATGTTCAAAAAACAAATTTATTTTTTAAATTTTTACTTATTAAATTTTGGAATATTAATAAATTTAATTATTTTATTCGGTATAAGCTTGTATGGACAGAAACAATTGGTTTATCACAAAACAAAAAAGGTCATAACTATTTAAAATAAATAATTTTTCAAATAGTCAGAACTATTCCAACATGTTCAAAAAACAAATTTATTTTTTAAATTTTCACTTATTAAATTTTGGAATATTAATTAATTTAATTATTTCAAATAATTAACTAATTCATATTTTAAATATGATCATATTTAGGTCCTTTATTTATTATTAGTTTAAATATATTCTTTATATTAATAATTATAACTAAGTAAAAATTAAATATTATTAAAAATGAAAATATTAAAAATTTAATATACTTTAAATTAATAATTAAATATTCAAAAATATTAGTTAATAATATAAATTATACTATATTAATGTTTAGTTCAGTATAATAATTACTTAATAAACAATTAATGATTAATTAAAGATTCAAATTAGTTTAATAATTTATCATTATTTTATATTTATAATTTTATGATATTATTAATGATTATATATTATTATATTAATATTATAATAATAATTAAATAATTATTATAATTATTTTAATATTAACTATTTCTTTTTACTATTGGAATTATTATATTAATTAATATTATTAATTATTATATATATAATAAAATAGATATAATAATTATTTAAAAATTATATTATTATAATAACCTTTATTAATAATAAATTTTAACATATAACAATTAATTATTATTAATTCATTAATATTTTATATTATTTAAAATAATAATGCTTATAATTAAAATAAGGTTTTTTAATAATACTACTTTTAATAAATAATATGACAATTAATATTATTTTTATTAATTAAATATTAATTAATTACTATTAAATTGAATTAACAAAAATATAAATACAAAAATAAACTTTAAACATAGCTTGTTTTATAATAAATTCATAATATATAATTAATATAGTTTAGGAATTTATAAATTAATTTGTAACGTGATAAAATATCATTTTCTAATTGTCAAATGACTTATGATAATATTAACATATAATATTAATAATAATTTTTTTTGTATATTAATAATCGTTAATAGTAAACAAGATAAATTTGATATAATTATGAATAGATAATTGTTTAAATAGTCTTATAATAATAATAATAATAATATTATTATTATTATTATTATTATTAGGAATAAAGTAATTATTTATTACTTATAATCTTATATAATTTAATTCAATGATTGAATTAATATAAACTAAATAAATATTTTATTAATTACTCAAACAGAATTATTTTATCAATAATCCAAAAAATAATCATTATTAATTATTTATATTAATAAAAATATTATATTAATTAATTATAATAAATTATTATTATTTATTCTTTACTTAATACAATTTGGATTAATTGTATTAGTTTAATAAGGTAAATATTTATAATTAATATTTAAATTATAAATATTAATAATTTTTTTAATGAAAATTTTACTAATCAATTTATTAATTATTATTTTAACAACTTAATTATAATATTATTATATTATTATTACTAATAACATATATAGATATTATAGTATAAATATTAATTTATTAATTTATTAACTAATCGTTAAAATTATTAATTAATTTTAATAATTTTAAACAATAGTATACAAATTATATTAAATAATTTGACTTTTAGTTATATTCAAATAATACTATAATATTATTAAATTAATACAATAATAATTGTTTATAAATTATTAGTCTAAATTATCGTTAATATAATAATTGAATGGAAATGTTTATCATTATTAATAGTTAATAATTATAAATTAATATTATAATTATTATATATTAAATAGTTTTGTTATTAAACTATTATATAACAATTATATAATTAATTAATTTATTAAACTAATATCTAATTAACTATTATTTAATTTATATTTAATTAAAGTTTAATTATTGAATAACTAATATTTAAATGTTCAAATAATATTATTATTTAATAATAATTTAGTTTAATTATTATCAATAATTATTAAGTTATAAAAATATATTTATTATTAATATTTGAATTAATAAATTAGTATTATTTTATTCGAATAAACTTGTGTGATAAAAAATAATTATTTTATGACAAAACAAAATATCATAACGATTTGAAATCGATAATCATTCAAATGGCCATAATTATTTGAATTGATTCGATAAACTGATTTATGTTTTAAATCTCTAACTTATCAATTTTTATAATATTAATAAAGTAATATTATTTTATTTCATATAAGCTTTTATGAACTGAAACAATTTTTTTATGATAAAATATAAGGTCATAATGATTTTAAATAGATAATTGTTCAAATAGTAAAAAATATTTGAACTTGTTCTGTAAATAGACTTTTTTTCTAATTTCTTAATAAATTTTTGAATGTTAATAAATTAGTATTATTTTATTTCGAATAAGCATGTATCAGTTGAAACAATTATTTTATGACTAAACAAAAGGTCAAAATGATTTGAAATAGATAATTATTCTAATAGTCTTAACTATTTGAACTGATTCAGTAAACACATTTATTTTTTAAATCCTTACTTATTAATGTAGCACTATTTTACTCTAAATAGGCTTGTTGAATAGAAATTAAATGTTTTAGGACAAAACAAAAATCATAACAATTGGAGATAGATAATTATTCAAATAGTCATAACTATTTGAACTGGTTCGGTAAAGAGATTTAGTTTTTAAATCTCTTATTAATTTTCAAAATAGTAATAAATAGTATTATTTTATTCTGAATAATTTTGCATGAATAGAAACAATTGGTTTGGAACATTAATTTTTAAATAAATTTATTTTTGAAATTTTTACTTATTAATTTTGGAACATTAATAAATTTATATTATTTTATTTGAAATAAGCTTGAATGAATAGAACCAATTGTTTTATGACAAAACAAAAGGTTGTAATGTTTTGAAATAGATAATTATTAAGATAGTCATAACTATTTGAACTTCTTCGATAAAAATATTTATTTTTTTAATTCTCTTACTTTTTAATTTTTGGAATATTAATAAATTAGTATTATTTTATTTCAAATAAGCTAACATGATTTGAAACAATTGTTTTATTACAAAACAAAATGTTACAATGATTTGAAGTAGATAATTATTCAAATAGTCATGACTATTTGAACTTGATTGGTAAACTTATTTTTTTAAAATCTTTTACTTATTAATAACTAAAAATTAGATAATTAATATAATATCAAACAAGTTTAATATAATAGATTTAATTTATTTGATACATAAATATTATTACTTTCGTATCTTAGCAATATTATCAATTATTGTGTATTTGATATTATATTATCAAATAATTATCAAATAATATTACTAATTATCAAATATTACAAGTTTAATATAATTATCAAATATTACTAATTATCAAATATTATAATTATTGTGTATTTATCAAATATATTATTAAATTATTCTAAATGATATTAATTATTAGTAATTAACTTGTTCTAATAATAAATATAATAACTTAATCCTTTTGTAATATTATAATTATAATTATAATATATTAGAATAATATAGTATTAAATTAGTAATATTTGATAATTATATTATCAAATAATTAATTTATTTAAAATAGGTAATTAATAGAATAAATAAACAATTGTTTATTACTTAAATTTTAAATTAATTTACTAATTATATATTATATATTCATTGAAATAAATAATATATAATTGTTGTTTATAACAATAAATTTTATTTAAAATAGTTAATAATATTTTGAAAATTATTTTTTATTTAATTTACATATTATTATAATTAATTTAACTAATAAATTAGATATTATTATACTATATTTATAAATGAAGATTAAATATTATTAATTAAATTAAATTAATATTATTAAATATTATTATAATTATTGTAATATTGATATATTATTGCTCTGATAATTAATTTTAATATTCATTAATTTTATAGTATGTTAATGAAATATTAATAATAATAATTATATATTTACTAATATAATAATATTATATGTTTATAATTATAATTAATATCATAAATTAAAATTGATAATGAATAAAATTGCTTATAAGCATTTATTATATCTATTTCTAATTTTTTAACACTAAATAATATTGATATTATTTTATTATTTGTAAATAAAAATTTATTTCATAATTTTTTTATTTTATATTTTGTATATAAATATTTGAATTTATATAATTAATTAAATTAATTAATTAATAAATATTAATAAATATATTTATTCATTACAAATAAAATATTTATAATAATTAATATTATTATATAATAAGTATATACATTTTAATTATAATTTAAATAAATAATAATTTATAGTTTTGTTATTTGATTTATACTTTAAATATATTAATTAAACAATTAATAATTAATATTACTTTAAATATATTATTTAAGATTAACTCTTAAGTATATTGGTTATACTGTTTGATATTATTGTATTTAAATATATACAATATATTATTTATACAATTGTTTTAATATTATTCAAACTATTCTTTTTATTTTAAGTAGAAAAGATAATAATAAACAATATATTATTAGTGTATAAGCTTATATAATAGAATAAATTATATTAATTAATAAGTAAATGTATTATTATAGTTTCTATCCAATATTAAAATTATAAAATACCCTAATATTATTATAGTTTTCTATTTAAACTAATAATTATTAAATAATTATAAAATTTTCTATTAATTGTAATAATGTTATAATAATAATTAAATGTTATATTTTAACATATTTAACATATATTATTTTCTATTATAATTATAATAATTAGTTTAATATATATATATTAATCCAAGTATCATAATAAAATTATAATAAAAATATTATATTGTTTAATTTTTTCAAGTAATTATTCAATCAATAAATATATATTTATATATATTTGAATAAATAGTTAAAATAATATACTACAATATTATAATAATTATAATATTCAAATAATTTTTAAGTTATATCTAATTAAACATTATTTAATTATAAATTAGTATTATTTACCGAACAAGTTTAATAATTATAGCCGTTTGGACAATTATTGATTTGGAATTGCTATAACCTTTTGGTTTGTCATATAATGATTTTATTTGTTCATATAAGCTTACTTCGAATAAAATAATACAAATTTATTAATATTAAGACAATTAATAAGTAAAAGATTTAAAAAATTAATAAGTTTATCAAACAAATTCAAAACATTATGACTATCTGAAAAATTATTTATTTCAAATTCTTATGACTTTTTTGTTTTGTCATAAAACAATTGTTTCTATCCATACGAGCTTATTCTTAATAAGTAAAATTTATATAATCTATTTAATGATTATATATTTATAATAAAATATTTAATATTAAATTATTGCAATTGTTAATATTAATCGAACTTATTAATTAATTAATATATATAAATTAAATTACAAATAATAAATTATAAATTTTATTTTATATGAATTTATTCAAATATTTTATATAATTATAGTATTAAATATTATTAATAAAAATAGTAATAATATTTTTTAATTAATATAATATATATTTAATTATAACATTAAATAGTCATAAATATATGAATTAGTATATTATACATTTTAATATATTTAAATAAATCTAATTATTTAATCTAATTTATTATTATAATTTTATAAATATTATAAAATAGAAATTTGTTATTTATGATTATATTATAATAATATATATTAATTATATAGTTAATTAATAATTGATTAATTTTATTATAATATTTGTTAAATTAATTAGTAATATAATTAATTTACTATATAATTTATATAACTTTAAATGAGATAAAATAGTCATCTTAATTTTTATAAGATAAATTATCATGCTTAAATATAATATATTGTTGTTTATCTAAATATATTATAATTATTTATATATAATATTATTATTAATAATATATTGATATTATAGAAATATTATTTAGATTATATACAATTAAGTAATATTAAATATATTATATTTATAATAAATTCATAAAAATCCTAATAAAATAAACAATAATAAAATATATAATAATTATATTATATAATTTATTAATAAGTTAATTATTAATTGTTATTGTATATTAATAATATTTATAATTAATTAAATAACATAATGTTATCCTTTTAGATAATCATCATATTTATTTGAAAGTTAAATATTATAATAGTATAATAAATTATACTATTATAATTTAAGTGCTATGTATAATTTACATAATAGTTATTATATTTATAGTTAATTTACAATAATCATTATAGTTGTAATAATAATTTATAGATATTGTGTATACAAATTAAATAATAATAAAATTATAATGTATTCAACATTTTAATAATAATTTAGTGATTTTAATTATTTTATCATAAATTAATCTTATTTAAATTAATAAAACTTATATATCAACAATTAAATAAACTAGTTTGGTAAACATATTTATTTTTTAAATCTCTTATTAATTTTTGAAAGATTAATAAATTAGTATTATTTTATTTGAATAAGCTTGTATGATAAAAAAAATTGTTGTATGACCAAACAAAAGGTAATAACAATTTGAAATAGATAATTGTTGAAATGGCCATAACTATTTGAACTGATTCGATAAACAGATTCACTTTTTAAATCACGTACTTATTCATTTTTCTTAATAAAATAATTAAATAAAATTTTAATTAATTAATAGCATAATAATAATAAGAAAATTTAATGTTATAATATATAAAATAATTTTATATTAAATAAATTTATTTTATATATTTTTAATTATTATAAATATATATAATAATATAATTATTTTATATGTAAATAATTTATATAATAATTTATATTGTTATTTAAGAATAACTAGTTATATAAATAGAAAGGGGATTTTAAAAATATATAATTTAATTATAATTGTTTATTTTTATATATAAACAATTATAGTCAAACTTAGTAATTTATAGTATAATATCAAGTATAAATAATAATAATAGTAATTAATAATTTATTTGATAATTTATATATATTATAAGTATATATTTATATAATTATAAATAATATATAATTTTTTAATTAATAATATTTGTTTATTTAATTTAGTAAAAATTTATTTGAAAATAAATACTAATATTGATATTTTAATTAATAATTTATTAGTATTTACTAAAAATATATATTATAAACTATTTATAATGTTGTTAAGTAATTATTTATATAATCTCTTATTAACTTATATTATTTAAATAATAATTATTTCAATTTAATATTATATACTAAAATAATTAAGTTATTAATATATTATAAATTATTGATACTAAAATTATTCATTTATAATATTATATTATTAGATCTATTTATAATTATTATTTACAATAATTTCTATTAATTTATTAGAATAAATAAATATATTATTATTATAAATATTATGATATATTAATTTAATATTAACTTGATTATAATTTATTATAGTAATTAATAATTAATTATTAAATTAAAATTAATATACTAATTTAAATAACTAATCTATTTACTTCGATAAAAATCAATTAAAATAATTTTATTATATTAACTAATAAAATCAGTATTATGTTATTATAAAATAATTCAATAATATTATTAAATAGTATTATTTTATTATATTTATTATTAAAAAAAAAACAATTAATTATATTATAATGAAAATAAATATAATTATTTATTAATCTTATTAAATTTTTATTTATTAATTTAATTCATAATAATTGTTAATTTAAAATTAGAATAATATTCAAATAGTTATTATTAAGATATACTATTTAAATAATAAACTTACTTAGTTATTAATTTTCAGAATATTATTAGATTAGTATTATTTTATAATTAATTAATTGTAATTAATATATAATATTAATTATTATTAATTAAAATATTATTTTAATGATTATTTAATAAACTTATTAGTTAATTTAATAATTTATTTATTAAGTATATATATCAAAATTATAATTATAATTATAATACTAATTATCCGTTAAAACATTCAAAATAATAATGACAAATCATAATTGTTTATTATATTACAAATTTAATAAATTAATTAAATATTATTAAATATATTAATTAACTTATATGTTTGATTATAAATATATAACTTTATAATCAATTAGTATAATTAGAAATTAAAAATAATTATTACACATATATATAATGAATAATTATTTCAGTATGCTTTAAATATTATAAGCTTTAAATTAATTAATAAACTAATAGTATTTATATATATAAATAAATTATAATATTATTAATTAAGTCATGTAATGATTTGAAACTTAATTATTTATATATAACTTAATGATATTATATAATACTATAATAATATTAAATATAAGAGATTATAAAATAATTACTTAATAACATTATAAATAATTATAAAAAATAATTAATTAAAAATATAAAATATTTATAAATTTAATAAAATTAAATAATTTCATTTAGACAATTAAAGTTATTATTATATAAATTATTTTTTTATAATAGTTTTTATAGATTTATTTTTAATAATTATTAATGTGTAAAATTATATATAATAGATAATTAGTCTTTGTTAAGTTTTTTTTGATTTTAAAATATAAAATTTATTAGTATCAAATCAACTATGGAAAACTATTATATTGTTATTTTATTATTTATATTGAATTTATTAAATATTTAATAATAAATAATCAAATAATTAATTATAACCTAATATTTATATACTATTTATAAAATTCAAATATCTTTATATTATAATGATTATTTAATTAAATAAGTTAATAAATATATATTATATTTAATTATGAATAAAATAGTATTATTCATATAATATAATTCATTAAATAATTATTAATATTATTAATAATATATAACTATTAGTAATAAATTATGAATATTATAATTCTTTAAAAATTGTTATTAATAATCAATTCATTATTAATATTACTAAATATAATTTTCTTATATTTATAATACATTATACAATTATACTATAGTATTATTAAATAATTAATTATTATTAATTAATATTATTTATTATTATAATTATTTAATTATTTTATAATTATAAATAATAATTGTATTCATTATTTCATTATTACTATTAGACTTACTTCTAATCCAATAATATAATTATAGCAATAATTTATTAAATAAATTAACTAATAATTTTTAATAAGATTTAAAATTTAATTAAAAAATGACTATTATAAATTAGATTAATTTTTTTTTGAATCCGTATAATATTAATTAAAATAATATACAATATGAATATTAAATTAATTAATTATCTATTTGTTTAGTTAATATATTTAATAATATATTTATAAATAATAGTCAAATTGTTATGACTGTTTGAGCAATTTATTTTATTTAACTTGTTACGACTTTTTGTTTTATCATAAAACAATTGTATAGATTTTCTTATTATAGACTATTATGAATTAAAATAGATAACTGTTAAATCTGAATAGTTTAAAAATTTTAAATATTTAATTTATTATTAATATTTATATTTTTAAATTGAACAATTAAAAATTTTAAATATAATAGATAATTATGATTATTATTTAAATATTTGATTTAATTAAATCATTTTTTTATAATTATACAAATGAAATATATAATGAAATATTTCATTATATAATACAATATAATAAGCAATATAGTTTAATAATGGAACTAAAATATTATACTTATTATTATTAGATAATATCAATTTAATATTCAAATATAAATTATAAATAATTGAATCAAATATATAATAACTTGAGCAGATATGTTATTTTAACACAATAACATAACTTAATTATAATATAATTATTTAATGTTAATAATTAATTAATATTAATAAATTATATATTATTATAATTTATAATAATTATATACTATATTATAATAATATAATTCTCCTTAACCTGATTCAATTTAAGAGAATCTTTTTTCTTTTATTTTCCAGGCATATATTTAGAAGAGCTATAGGGTTTTGTTAAAAGTTTTAATTAAATTATGTTCATGCAAAAGTTGAGGAAGAGAGGTGGATAGCTTGTGGGAAGCTAAAACTTATTCAGCAAGACCACCTGCAATGTCAATGATGCTTTTACGAGTAACACTCGGAAGAATTGTCTCACTTGTAGGAGTTGAAGTAACATTCCTTTCCAATGATTGGAAATTAAGGTTAATGATTTTATGAGAATGGAACTTAAATTAATATTTAATTTATAATAAACAATAATTTATTATATTCATGCAATATTTATTATACTTATAACAATAGTTTATATAATAAACTAATTAATACTTTATTAATAATTAGATTAAATAATTAGATTATTTGTATAATTATTAAGCTATTGCAATATTTATTACTTAAATAAATTTTAATATTTATTTTTAATTTAAACAAATTAATATATTAAAATAATATATATTAGTTTTAATATTTAAAATTTAAATATTTATATTATATATTATAATTAAATTAGATTATTATTTAATTATAACAATTATTTTAATTATATAAATAAATTAGATTTCATATTTAAATTAATATATATTACAGTATTAAATATAACTAGTAAAAATATATTTAATAATAATTATTAAAATATTTGTTAAAAATTTTGAAAATTAATAAATATAATTATTTATTTATTAGTTATATTAAATTAAAATCAATAATTCATATTAATATCTTTATTTTATTATCAAACAAACTTAATCATAATATAATTTATGTAATAATTATGGTTTAATTAATAAAATATATAATTATTATCCAATAATTGGGTTTAATAAATAAGCATATTGAACAAATAATTTTCTTAATAAAATCATAATCTATTAAATAATAATGATTAGTTTTAATAATTTAATTAATTTAAATATTAATTAGAACAATTAATTATTACTATATATAATAACTATATTACATAAGAATAATAATTTTAATAAAAATATTATAATTATTAAAATTATTGATAATAATTTATTAATTAATTTAAAATTATCATTTTAAATTAATTTAACAAAATAGCTTTATTTTCTAAAATTTTACTTATTAATTTTTGGAATATTAATAAATTTATATTATTTTATTCAAAATAAACTATTTGAACTTATTAAAAATTATTCAAAATACTAATATAAGTTTTAATACAATAATCGTTATTAAAACTATTTAATTATTTATTAATTATAATAAACTTTTTATAATTTATATAACTATATAAAATATTATAAATTATCTATTTTAGTTATAAGCTTATTATAACAAATTATAATATTAAAGGTTATTTATATAATTGTTAATAATAATTTTAATAATTTATAAACTATATAATCTATAATTGTATTATATTTATTTAAAAAACTATAAATAATCATAACTATTTAAACTGGATCAAAAAATAAATTTCTTTTTTAAATCTCTTATTAATTCTTGAAATATTAATAAATTAGTATTATTTTATTTAGAAAAATCTTATTTGTTGAAAAGTAATTGTTTTATGAAAAAAAAGGTAATAATGATTTAAAATAGATAGTTGTTTAAATGGCCATGATTATTTAAATTGATTTAGAAAACTGATTTATTTTTTAAATCTCTTGTTTATTAATTTTTGAAATATTAATAAAAGTAGTATTATTTTATTTTGGATAAGTTTTTATGAACTAAAATAGCTGTTTTATGACTAACAATTGGTCATAATAATTTTAAATAGATAATTATTGAAATAGTCATAACTATTTGAACTTGTTTGGTAAATAGATTTACTAAATAATAATTAAAATATTCATGATTCATTTATTATGATTATATTAATTTATTTATATTATTTAGAATATTATTTATTTAAATAATATTAAATTATTTATATAGGCTTATTTGAATTATTGATTTTCCATAAGCAATTATTTATATTAATTATTAATATAACTAAGAAAAATAACTATTATTCTAATTTATTTAATAAGGATTTCAATAAATATTAAATTATTTATTTAATTATATAATTTAGTATAATTATACATAAATTAAATTTTTACTAGTTAATAATTTATTATTAATAATAATACTAATTTATTACCTTTTGTTTAAATATTTAATATTATATTTAATCTATTTCTATCTTAAATTAAATATTATTTAAGATAAATTAAATAATTTAAAGAATTAAATTTATATTTATATTTAAACTAAATATTGAATTATCTATTAATAAATTACTAATTTTGATATATTTAAAATTTTAAATATATCAATATCTATTAAATTAAAAATATTTAATTAATTATTTCTATTTGTTAAATATAAATAAAAGAGTCATTTTATTTATATTAATTAACATTTAATATTTAATTAATATTGATTAATTAATTAATTAAAATAATTAATTATAATAATAAAATAGAAATTAATAATTAATATTTTTAACAATATTAAGTATAATTAGTCATTTTATTTATAAAGATATAAAGAAATAACTTTATATTAATTTATAAAGTTAAATATTAACAATCATTATAACATTAATTATTTTATTATAATTAAATAAAATTAATAATATAATAATTATTATATAATAAAAAGATTAATTTAAACAAAATATTAATTAATAATTTTAATAATAATATAAACAATTTTGATTATATAAAGTTATTCATGATATAAGTAAACAATTACTAATAATTAAAATATGTTAATTAATATTACTAATATTGATATTATGCTATTGTTAATAATTAACAATAAATAATTTATTAAATTTAATAAATAATTTATAACATAATTAATTATAATTATTATTTTAATATATAATTCTATTAATAATAACAATTAAGTTAATAATTATTTTAATAATTTATAATACTAATAATATTATAATTATCTTAATAATTACTAATAATGATTATCTTTAATTAATATTATATAATGGAATTTAATATAAATAATTTATTAATAATAGATACTAATTTAATAATTAATATAAATAATAATTAGCAATATTATTTTATATTAGTAAATAAATAAACTTGTATATATTATTATAATTTAATAAATAATATAAAGATTAAAACACAATATAATTATATTATATGAGTGGAATATAGATTATCTATATTTATAATATAGTTATAAATATTTATATTGTAAAATATAATAAATATTATTAAATTTAAATATTATATTTTAATATTGTTATATAATAATTAACCAATTGTATATTTGCTTAATTTATTAATATTAATTTTTAAATTTAGTAAATTAGTTAATATTATACTAATTTAATATTGAATATTAAGTTTTTATATTAAAATTATTATGTATTTATTTATTAATTATGTTATTGTAATTATTTAAATATGAATAGATTAGTATTAGTTTTTAAATCTCTTATTAATAAATTACTTAAAAATAGCTTATTATGTTTATTTAATAGTAAATAGAAATATATTTTTTAAATCTTTTACTTATTAATTTTTGAAATATTAATAAATTCATTTCGTTTTATGACAAAACAAAAGGTCATAACATTTTGAAATGAATAATTGTTCATATAGTCTTAAATATTTGGACTGGTTTGATAAATAAATTTATTTTTAATTCTCTTAGGTATCAAAATATTAATAGATTAGTATTATTTTATTCTAAATGCGCTTTTATTCAGAATATATAATTTTGAATTTGGGTTATAATAAACTATTAATAAATTAGTAATATTAATAGTATTAAAATTAACTATATAATATTATTATAAGATAATAATAAATCTAAATTATTAATTTAATTATTTAAGGACTAAACAAATAATTATATAATAATTAGAACTATAATTAATACAATTTCTATTTAATATTATTTTTTGAATATATTAATAAGAATTTTTTAATTTTATGAACAAAACATTTATATAGTTCTAAATATATAATTTACTTATAAATTATTAGTAAATTACATAACTTAATTTATAATATTAAGTAATAATAGTTATTAATATTAATATATCTTTGTTCATATAACATATTTATATGTTTTATAGTGATTAATTAATAATATTAAGAATAATTTATTACATTTAATTTATATAAATTATTATATTTATAATCTTAATTATAAATTAATTACAAAATTAATATAAAAATAATTATAATTATTTGTTTAATAATTTAATTAATATTATATGATAATTTATTAAATTTAATAATAAGCTATTATTTAAATTATTTTAAATTATTGTTAATTATTATTATATATAATAGTATAAATTATTTGTATATTATTGTACAAAACTTTAATTAAAAAGTAATGACTATAACTATTAATTTAAATAATTATTTATAATATATTTTATTCATTATATTAATTATACCATATCAAATAATTAGGTTTTGAAATATTTATATATTTTTATAAATATATAAAGCTTATTATTATTGATAATAATTTAGAATTAATTTATATTGCTTAAATTATTATTAATAAACTTGTATGAACTGAAACAATAAATTAAGTTTAATAATTATATTAAGTCTGAATAGCAACTTATATTTGTTATTATATTAGTAATTAGTTAATTTATATTACTTACTCAAAATAAATTAATACTAATTTATTAACATTTGAAAAATTAAAAATAACTGTTAATTGTATTAAAAATTAATAAATATGTTAATAGATTATTAATTTTCTATTAATTAATTAAATTCAGTTTCAAAATAATTTTAAATTTTAATATTTTGCAAATTAATATTAAATATTAATTAATAATATTTAATTGTTTAAATATTTTAATCTATTAACAATTACTTTAAATATTTATCAATATTATTTATTAAATAGTTGAATATATTGAATATAGGAGAATAATATTTACTAAATATAATTTATGACAAAACAAATAAATAATATTATATATTAATTGTTATTATAAATAATTTATACATAACATACTAAATTATTGACATAGCAATAATTATTTGAATAATTTAATCGTATATTAATAATAATTATAGATTTATAATTAATTAATTAAATAATTTAATATACTATTTTGTTATTTATTTAATTGTGTTAGTTATATTAATAATTAAATCGTATTAAACAATTTGTAAATTATCAAATAATTTATAAATTATTTTATTTATTAATATTATTAATTAATTATGAATTATGTTAACATTAGTTTACTCATAGATACAAATAATAATTTGAACATGATATTAATAATAATTAATTAATGTTTAAATAATTAATTTAATTTAATTCATTTATTCATATTTATAAAATATTTAGTATTTTAATTTAATATAATTAAATAAGTAATATAGTATAAAATCTTAATATGTTATTAAATATTAATAAAATTATATTTAATTTTAAATATAATAAAATTTAAAATAATTTTATACTAATTATTAATATAATTTTAATTTTAAAATTATACATTAAACAACAAAAATGAAATAATTTAAAAATTAATCAACAGACTTAAAATTTATTATTAAGTAATTTAATAAGACCATATAATTAATATAATAAATTGTATTATAATTAATATAATAAATCTAATTATTAACTAATAATATTAATAATATTATAATTAATTTAATTTAATATAATAATTATATCAATTTATTATAAAAACATATGATGATATTTTATATAACTAAATATAAACAATTAATAGTTAGTAATCTAATATAACTAAATAATTAAATTTATTTATTAATAATATAATAAATATAATATAAATTTTCATTTTTTGAATGTCAATAAATTATGACCCTTATCTTATAAATTGAATATTTTGAAATAGTTGGAGATTTAAATAATAAATATGTTTACCGAACAAGTTTAAATAGTTTAAATTATTAAATCTTATTATTTAAATAATTATATTCCTTATAGTCTTAACTATTTAAACTTAAATTAGAATAATATTCAAATAGTTGTTTGTTCAACTTATTAATTTTAATAAGTTTATTATTTTAAACTTATTTAAATTATTCGATAATTTAAATAAGTTTTATAAAACAATTATAAAACTTAACTTATATTAAAATAATTAATAAATTATATCAATATTATATATTTAATAAATTAAATAACAAACTTATTTGAACAATTATCTATTAATATTAAAATATTAAATAATATAATTATTTCATATTAAAATATTAAATACAATTATCTAATTAATAGTAAGATATTAATAATATAATATTATGTTTGTTAGACTAACATATAATATATAATTAGATTAGTCTAATCAAATAAATATATATAATATTAATATTATTAATAAATTGATAATAATAATATTATTATTATTAAATTTGTTTAATAATACTAATTCATTTAATAATTTAATGAATTATTATTTCCTTCTATTATAATTATTGGATTAGAATAATATAGTATTAAATTAGTAAATTAAACTAATAACTTTAAATTATTCATTATATATTATTAATATATAAATAATCATCAAATAATATTAATTAATAAATAATTAATTAGTAATAATTAGTATAAATTAAAAAATAATTATTAGTTTAATTATTCTAAATAATAAACAATTAATAGTATTAGTTTAAAATAATAATAAGTTATTATTATTATTTTTAGTAAAATATTACAACTTAATAATAAATTTATAATAATATTAGTTAAGACTATCAGAATAATTTAATAATTTTAATTATAATTTTAAACATAATATTTAATATTTTATTAAGAATATAATTAATATTCTAAAAATA